>DF366714.1:5246-21874 GCA_000787875.1 Solanum virginianum
GTTCTGAACTGTGTTGCTAGGTAGTGTACTAATTTGACTCTAATTTAGTTGAGTTAACATCAAACTAAACTGTAGCTCAAGTTGTTTGATGGTAATATAGTAAGACTTAATTTTCTAATTAATATTGGAAATTTCAGATTTCATCCCTTTTATAGTCTCATATTATGTCTTAGCTTTCTTTAATAAGTGGTCAAATATCTCCTCCACTCCTAATCTACTCACAGCTATGCCATGGTTGTGTGGTGGCACATACAAATGCTTTCTATAACCATTTATACATCCCAAATCTGCATCTCTCTCTTGGCCTCGATTTTGGTCATAGTATCCTCTGTGTTTTCCCCTAAAATCTCCTCCTGATTGACATCTTGACCTGGGTTCCCTTGACCTTGGCACTAACAGTCCTTATTGGATTCTTGTGCATTAGTCTGGAAATACCACTTCTGATTAGCAATGAAACAAATGTACTCTTATAACAGGGATCATCATAATGGGTGCACACGGAGTATGATGAACAACTACATTTACTCGTTGTTGATTCTGCTTTATCATTATCTCCATGCAAATACAGATTTGGGGAAACTCATGCATAATATCTTTATTAATCTTAGCTTACTACGAGTTAATACTTATAATGCACGAACTTTTGGTATATGCTTTTTCTCTTTGTCCCCATGAATGACTGGTCTTGACTACTCTCTCTATCCTTTCTGCAATCCTCGTGAATGGCTGATCTAAAAATATGCCCTTGTAATTATATCAACACAAGCTTGACTATTTTCATCAAGGGAATGGTAGAATATTTCCATCTAGGCATCATCAATAATTATGAGGTCTGGGACACACCTCAAACACTTAGTAAACTGGTCTAATGTAGTACTGATCGAGTGACAAGGAAGTTGCTCGAAGTTGTTGATCTGATGTTTCAACTTGAACTTTTTCGACCTCGAGAAGTACCTCTCTAATAAGGCACTTTACAATTCAAGCTAACTGGCGATTGAACTCTGCGAGAGCTCAAATAGCCATAGTGTTGCATTGCCTATAAGAGATAATGGGAAGAGACTATGTCCCACAATATCAATAGACATATTCTGTGATCCGGTTACACTATTGCAGACAAATACAACATTATTGTAGATGGCTAAAAGGATCCTCGTACAATAAGCCTGCAAATAGCCTACAGTTTTGCAGTATATGAAGTAACCCACTTGAGACTATAAACTTTGTGTCATCCTATAGTGGTTGCAAGACAATAGCTCTTGTCACATCCACAGCCATAGAATTCAACCTAGATTAATTCTATTGGTAAAAATTGGCATTGAAATCTAATGGCTGTGGAGTAATGTCCTCAAGTGGAGGTGGGTTCTCATGATCAACATTCTCTTTCTTGTTTCTGTTAAGAGCTACATTAGCTATATTATTGGCATTATCTTGGGCCATTTTTCTAAATGTTTTTTGAATATCTGGGTCAAATAGAGTTAAGGAATCACCACGATTTCGTATGTTGGCATGTACTACACTTATACACTATAAAGAAACAATAACAACAAAAATGTAAAATGGAGGAAATGAGGGTTAATACCCAAATTATTTTGAATTAACCAAGTCTAGCCATATCCCTTAGTAACGGCACCAAAATCGTGATGTCGCCTAAGTTAAACCTTTTTTTAGGATAAAACGGTCGTTGTCAAGAAATAGAACATAACCAAGGTTTGGGTCAAACCCAAGGGAATATGTAGACATAGGAGAATTCAAGTAATGCAATTTGAGTGATTAACCAATTTACTTCCCCAAAAAGGGGGAGGGGTTGTAATAACCAATACAAAGTTAAACCTAACTAACACAGGTGTTTAACCAATATTGAGAGAAATAAGGTTTTTTTGTTCCCCACGATACCCTAACTTAGTATCATCTGATAACCTAATTTTTTTCTAGTGTATAGCATGCAGGGTGGTATGTTAAGTATACCAAGCCCTTTATCCAAAGAAAAAGGTGAATTTCACTATATAACTTGACCCATCTCCACAGTATGCATTACTAACCCTTACCTATTAGTCCTAGCACAGTCTCCTCTTGGCCCATTTCGGTTGATTGGCTAAGAACACACCAATTGTTATCCCATTAATTAATCTCTTTTCCTATTCATTACTACCTTGGTCTAGTTAGTAACACCATGCAACTTTTAATGTTGGTCACCACTACAAAACATGTAAAACGAAGAGAGTTAATTAGTACATGCATGCACACTTTTCAAGAATTATGATTTATCTAGTTTTACCTTGTTAGTTCGTAATGGTTACCATAACCCTAGTTGTGGATTTAGTTACTCATGATTTGTGTAGATGAAAGACTTATGAATTGGAATAACATAATAGAGTACTTACACAATTGAATTAAGAACAAGCAAATCCAAGCTTCAAAGAGAATAACAAGATGATAAGATCAAATGAAAGTGCAAGTGTTTGTCAAAACTCTTCAATGTTTTCCCTATTCAATCTCACTATTTATTCACTCTAACTGTTGAACTCTCTTGAAACATGCTGAAAAATAATCTAAAAAACTATTTATAATACTTAAAATACAAATCTTATACAAAATAGGATAGATGGGTCAGCACGTCTCACGAACAGCTCTACAGGACTTGTTGTGTTCCACGATCCATAGTTGGGGTCACGTGCATTTTTTCTAAAAAGCTGGACTTGAGATTTATGACACCCCTCTACAGCTCATAAAGTGTTTTATAGCCTATAAGGGGGTTTTGTCTGATGAATACTTAGAAGGCCCTTTTTCTCTGATACTCAAGTCGTGAGACATTATCTACGACTTATAAAGTAATCCATGACCTGTTTGCATGTTCGTAGAACAAACTTCAAAATTTCAGACCCTCAGTAGAATTGTTCACAAAACCTACTTTATGGCCCATAAAAGGTCTCATATATCCTCAGAAAAAACAACTTCTACTATTTCTTTCCAAAATCAAGGCCAACCTTAGAATCTTGAAAATAGACCACAAAAAACATAAAACCAAATAACATCACATTGAGAACATACAAAATCCATGTTTTAAATATCAAACGTGTTGTATTTTGATGGAACATCAGGTAGGCATCTCTGAAATGGGATTCCTAGCATTGTTAGTTGAAGCATTCCTCTGGGTTATGGTATGCTTAGGTGGCATGATCTGCAAACACATGACGTATGAGCTAAAAAAGATGCTTTGTAGATTTGTAACTCTATCGGACGATCTCAAAATATAAAAAAATGTGTAACAGTTCCTAGTTTTTTGTTGCCTCCTGCTTATGGAGTATGGTTCAGAACATACCTATAAACAAGACTTAACTATAAACGTCTTCATAAACTCCCTAGGGCTATTAAACTATGTGCTTTAATACCAAGATTGCATTAAAAGGCCCCTTTTGTGCTTTGAAATACCCCATAATCATAATTTCTATGTATCTCAAAATCCGTGTATAATTTAAAAAATATGACTTTATATTCTTTATCGGGGGGAAAATTGAGTGGGAAATGGGTATAATTTGGATTTTAAAATTCCCATAGCAAAAAATAATTTTTCCTAATTTTTCGATTTCTAGTGTCTATAGTCACGATCCAAGCCTAGGGGCTAATCGTGACACAACAAATGGGAAGTCCAAATATAACCTAAACAAGACTCTTAACATATCATTCACATATCCTTCGTTGCAGAAGAAAAATAAACAACAATCCCAAGAGATTTGAATAAATAGGAAAGCGGGTCTAAGGGAAATCTCTGAATATAAACAAAGCATAAGAGTCAAGCTTATAGCATAAATATATCATAATATCCAACATACACTTCTAGCATGGAGTGGAGTGGGAGCAAAGACACTTTTCGACTGTACACTCATAATGTCAACTGATCAACATAAAAAAGTCTTAAATTAGCAAGAGAAGTACATAGTGTTCTCGAACTTGAGGACTCACCAAAGCCTATCTTCGAGGTAATTGTCTAGCCACGTGGAGGATGATCAAGAGGTGCTCCGATCACTATATGGTGATATCATGTAGACATAAAATATACGTTAGTATGTTCGAATATACTAAGTATGCGAGATGCGATGCAACATGACATAAGCCTATATGGTCAAAATGCATAATTATAGACAATAGATAAGCATAATCTCAATATGGCTTACATGACCAATGCTTGAAGAAAAACATGCTTATAAATCATTCAACTTGTTTAAAACATAATACATGTGTGGAAGGGGACCTCAACTGATATAGAGCAAGTAGCTACAACTTGGAATCCAAAGCATGACAACCCTTTGGTGAGGTGGAACAGGCATGACACCCCCCAACTTGGTGTTGTCTACTTGCGAAGGCAAACCAAACATGATAACATGTTAACATGACTTGATGGATATATTAGTATAGAAAGGGTATAATATATCATCCTATGGTGGTGCATAGTTTAGAGACAAAAGACTTTGCATAAGGACCCCTTAAGTCGAGCCCCCATCTCAAGCCTCAATCAGTGCAAAATTGACTCCTACGAAATACTTGAAATAATCATAACTTGTATAACTTGTAAGAAACATGGAAACATGATATAGGTAGCTCTTGAAACATGCTTTACCTCTAGTGTTGAGCCTAACATTAACATAAGAGTAAATAATAATACACGAAACCCTTGCTTTAACATGAATCACTCAAATGAGGTGAAATCTTCAAATAGGACTTAACTTGTTACTTGCAAAATCATAGATAATTTCATGAATTTAATACATGCTTAAAAGCCCATAGTCATCATGAAGTCACTTGACTTGAAAAACATGTAAATAACTTGAGAATTCTTGACTTGACATTTCATTAAACACTTTGTGGGCACATAATTCTTGTTCATAATCATGCAATTTAGGAGTATAACAAGATGAATAAATCAATTTTAACTCAACCCACTGACATAGTAGCAAAACTCCAATTTGGTATTCGTGAAATCCATCTGAAGAATTCATCATAATTCATAGCTTCATAGATCAAATCATGCATAGTCAATAATGCTTGATAAAACCCCAACATAAGTTTCACTCATATTTCATAATAAGATATACCCACAAGTGATACATCTTGAAAACATGTAATTTCTATAAAATAGAAAGGTTGGACTCCACTCGTGAAAGGACCCTATGGATGAAACGCACACGTCTTAATCTTGGGCTTCCTTGATATAGACTTGAAGGAGATTTGAAGCTTGAATGGAGTTCTTGAGATCCAAAATTAAGTTTCAGACACTTGAATTTGGATTAAATATTTGGTTAAGTCTTGGAGAGGCTTTTGAGAGGATTTTAAGTGATATGGAGTTGAAAAATGACAAAGTATAGGTGATTTCATGTCTAAATGGGCATGGGACTATGACCTGAATGCCCTTGGCCATATTTGAAAAATAGGGGAAAACAACTGCACTAGTTCACGATACAGACAAAATGAGAAGGCCAAAAATGTGTTGTTCTGCATCACAGCCAGGGCGTGGCTGCTCTTTGGAATTCATAAATTGTTGAAATTATTTTTGACTATGGATACTCTAAAACCCGAGTTATACTCATTTCCCACTCATTCCCTCCCCCCCCCCCATTTCCAAAGCACATATTATGGCATTTCAATATCTCCCCCTTGGGATCATTCATTCCCGAATGTCAAAGAATCGTGAATAAAAAAAGTAATCATGAAGATTTCAGCCCGACATGAATGCGACAAATGTAGTTAAACATCATTTTCAAAAATCTCAACATGAATGTTAAAAATCATCATGAACTTGTTAGCATAAACATGAATACTTATAACATGATATGAGGGCTAAAACCTAGGACTTGAACTCATAGATGGGGGTAAATTATTACCTTCAGCTTGAGTAGAGTGGAAGAGATATGGATATCATTTTTTTATGTAAGTCTTGGCTTCTCAAGTTGCACTTTCAACTTGTTGATTCCTCCAAAGGACCTTGACAGAAGCTACAACTTTATTTCTCAAACTCTTCACTTGTCTACCAAAGATCTCCACCGGGACCTTCTCATAGGTCAAATTATCTTCTACAATACCCACAACCTCTAAGGGCAGTATAGGACTTGGGTTACCAACACATCTCCTCAACATAGACACAGGGAAGACTGGATGACCCATATTCATTTCCATAGGCAACTCCAATTCATAAGCAACCTTACCAACCTTTCCCAAAATTGTATTAGGTCCTACAAACCTTAGGCTCAATATACCTTTCTTGCCAAATTAGACCACACCCTTCATGGGTGTGACTTTTAAGTAAACCTAATCACCAACCTTAAATTAAAGATATCTCCTTCTCATATCAGAATATGACTTTTGTGTACTTTCAGCCGTCTTCAACCTTTCCTTTATCAACCTTACTTTCTCCAAAGCTTCCATAACCAAATTCGAACCTACAAAGTCATCTCCTCCACATCAAACTATCAAATCGGGGATCTGTATTGTCTACTAGAAAAGCTTCAAAGAGAGCCATACGAATGCTTGAGAGGTAGCAATTATTGTAAGCAAACTAAATAAGTAGAAGATGTTCATCCCAAATACCATTGAACTCCAAAGCACAGGCCCTAAGCATATCCTCAAGAGTTTGGATAGTCCTTTTAGCTTGGCCATCCGTTTGAGGATGAAAAGTCGTGCTAAGCTTAACCTTTGTACTAAGACACCTTTGGAAGGACCTCCAAAAATTTTAAGTGAATTGAGCACCATGATCCGAAGTGATAGACAAGGTCACCCCATGTAATCAAACTAACTCATGAATATACAATTTGGCATAATCTTTAGCACTATAAGTTATCTTAACTGGTAGGAAATGAGCCAACTTTTTCATTATATCTACCACAACCCAAACTGATTCTTGAAGCATAACAATAAACTATAAACCCGTCTAACCCATCTACTAAGGGAAAAATAGGAGCGGAGATAATATTATCTTTCAATGTTTGAAAACTCTTCTCACATTCATCGGTCCATACAAACTTTCCTTCTTTTGGGTAAACTTAGTCATAGAGGAAGCAATAGAAGAGAAACCACTCACAAACCTCCAATAATAACCCGTCAAACCCAAAAAACTCCCAATTTTTGACAAAGTCAAAAGTCTAGGCAAATTTCTAATCACCTCCGTCTTCTTAGGATCCACTTTAATACCATTAGCCGACACCACATGTCCCAAAAATATAATCTCTTTCAACCAAAACTCACATTTTTTTTATATTTAACATACAACCTCTTATCCCTCACGATTTGCAACACTACGTTCAAGTGACTCACATGCTCTTCCTTTCTATGGGAATAAATCAAGATATCATCAATAAAGACTACCATAAACATATCAAGGTAGGGTTTGAAAACCTCATTCATGAGATCTATAAATATAGCCGGTACATTGGTCAAACTAAAAGTCAAAACTCCAAATTTAAAATGCCTATACCTATTCTGAAATGTTGTTTTGGGAATGTCAAACTCCCTTACTTTCACTTGGTCATAATAGACCAAAGATCAACATTAGAATAGTGACTAGCCCTTTGAAGTTGATCAAAAAGGTCATCAATTCTTTGTAGAGAGTAATTATTCTTTATGGTGACCCTATTAAGTTGCCGGTAATCAATGCACATTCTAAGAGAACCATCCTTTTTCTTCACAAATAATAACGGTGCACTACAATGTGACTTTCTAGGCCTTATAAAACCATTTTCCAACAAATCTTTTAATTGATCCTTAAACTTTTTCAATTTCCCTAGGGACATACGGTAAAGGGGAATAGAAATGGGTTGTGTAACGGAAAGGAGGTCAATACCAAAGTCTATCTCCCTTTTGGGAGGAAGACTAGAAAGCTCATCAGGAAAGATATCAAGAAACTCATTAACTATTGGGACCAAGTCAATAGGAACTACTTTAGACTCCACATCCCTAACCCTCACGAGATAATAGAGATAACCCATAGAAATTAACTTTAGTCTTTAAGATAAGAAATAAATCTACCCTTGACCACCCCATTACTACTCTCCCACTCAAGGATGGGCTCATGATGATTAAGGGCTTTCAAATATGTATTTAATTCGTGAAAAGTATTCATGATTTTACAAGTAACAAGTTGAGCCATATTTCAAGATTTTTTACCTCTTGTGAGCTATTTATGTCAAGGCAAGGGTTTATGTATGATTCATATTTACTCTCACGTTCAAGTTACGCTCACTAGTAGAGGTCAAGCATGTTTATGAGCTACTGAAGTCATGTTATCATTTCAATTGCAGGTTATTCATATTGTTAAAGTTATCACAATTTTACGTATTCCATGAGATTAGACTTAGCACCGATTGAAGCTTAAGATGAGGGCTCAACTCAAGGGATCCATATATAAAGTCTTTAGTCTGTAAACTCTGTTTAACCATAGGATTATATATTACCCTTCCTATATTAGTGGATCCATCTAGTTTCATGTTTATCATGTTTGGTTTGCCTTGGAAAGTAGATCACACTTTGTCAGAGGGTGTCATGCCTGGTCACTTATACCGAGGGGGTGCCATGCCTTGGATTCAAAGTTATAGCTACTTGGCATATGTTTGTTTAGGTATCTTCCCACATCTGTATGATACATTATGCAAGTTAAATGTTTTATATGCATATGTTACTATAAGCATATATCATACATGTCATATTGAGATTATATCTATTGCTTATATGTATGTATTACAAATATGATGACTTTTATCCTTGTTACATTGCACCCTGTATACTTAGTACATTCAAATGTACTAACGCATACTCTATGCATATATGATATCGCCATGTAGGAACCGAAGCTCCTTGTGATCATCCTCCTCAACGTTGTTAGTTAGGTTGTCGAAGAAAACTTTCTTGAGTCCTTAATTCCGAGGACAATATCTACTTATTTCATGTATGTAGAGCCTCCTTCTTTATATTGAATAGTTATTATTATGAGGGCGGGCTCGAGGAGTTTCTTGGCCCCTGCTCCATTCTAAAGTCGAGGTGTTGTTAGATACTATGTTTGTGTATACTATGAGCTTGACTCTTATCATGTTTTTATGATTATCAAAGACTTCCCTTAGTCCTGTTTTCCCTTTTTTTATTAATTTACTCCTATTATTGTTTGATGTTGCATTTTTATAACTAAGGATGTTGCATGTTACAATCTAGAGGCTTGTTTGGGTTGTCTTCGAACTTCTCATTCTCTATGTCATGCCTAGGCCCTAGGCTTGGGTTTGTACAGTCTTACCCCAGAAGGCTACCCTTGATGTGACAGGCACATGAAGAACCATTATTGATTCCCCAAGAGAACCACCTCACCTTATCGTCACATCAAATCAATAGCAAAAGAGAAGTACTCAAAAGAAAAGACATTATATGGATAGACATAATTCTGCTAAATCATAGTCTCTAATAAATAAGTTCAGAGAAAAATAATGGTCAAGAAATTCTCTACTCAATTTCTATGAAGCCTCTACTCAACAATTCAGATGATACCATGACAATCCATGGATACCTAATCAAAGAAATAAAATACCCATTGAAAGTATGAAAATAATAGGGCTCCTCTAGGAAGCAAGGAGGGCTCACCAACTCTGGGAATATACTTAACTGGAACTTAACGATGCATATGTGGAAGTCCTCTATGCTTGTATCTGCATCATGAAAGTATGAAGTCCAAATAGACATGAATATATGGAATATGGTTGTATATAAAATAACTCAAGAGAGTAAAGCTTAACTTACTCAACTCAACTCAACAACTCATGCTCTAATTAATAAATATGCAAGTTTAAATAAATCTTGCTTTTAGAATATACTTAGTAGCATTTAACTTAGTTTAAAAACATTATGCTCAATCAGTGTTTGCTTAGGAGTTTTTCTCAATTGACATCCAATTGCAACACCTTTAGTTTGGTGATATACAATGAAGGCAATGTTATTGCCAGACCCATCCTAAAGTTGTCAAGGCAAAGGACGAGCAACCTTCTCATGGATCCATAGTAAATATCCAACTTTTGGGATAAGAGTCACTAGAACATTCTATATAACTATCCTATGCTAGCAACATAGATAACACATCAAGCAAATCCTGTTAATTAATCTCATTTCCTATTCATTACTACCTTGTTCCAGTTAGTAACACTAGGCGAGTTCCAATGTTGGCCACCACTGGGAAACATGCAAAACAAAGAGAGTTAATTAATACATGCATATACACCTTCCAAGAATTGTAAATTGTCTAATTTTTCTTTGTTAGTTCATCATGGTTCCCACAACCCTAGTTGTGGATTTAGCTACTTATGCTATGTGTAGCTGAAGAAATTATGAATTGACAAGACATAATTAAACACTTCCACAATAGATTTAAGAACAAATAATCTACTGTCAACAAGAATCACAAGCTTTAAGATCAATTTCAACCACAAGCATTCTAAAAGACTCTCTTACAATTTTCTCTCTCAAAATATTTAATTCTCTGAGTACTACACTAAAAAATTATCAAAGTGACAAGAATATATGAAATATAACCTAAATAACGTATTTATAATAATTAAACATCAAATCCTAAATGACATAGGAGAACTGGTCGACACACCTCATGAAAGCTCTTTATGGGCCCCATATTAAAGTTTATGGCCCGTAATAGAGGTCTCATATATTGTTGCTAAAAAATTGAACTTCCTCTTTACGACACCCATTTACGACTCATATAATGGTTTACGACTTGTAAAGGAAGTCTTGTCTGATGAACTTCAGAAAGTCTTCATTCGCTGATCGTCAAGGCATGAAACATCTTCTACGACACGTAAACTCTTCTATGACTTGTCTACATGATAATAGAATTAACTTTAGAAACTTGGCCCATCACTAAAATTCCTTACGAAACCTCCGTAATGCCTATAGAATGGTATAGGACTTGTAAGGTGTCTCGTATAACAGCAAAACTACAAAAACTTCTATAACAATCACCAAAATCATGCCCAACCAGTAATCCTGCAAACATAAACATAAAAACATATAAAACCCACTAACATCACATTGAGAACACACATAATTTCAAGGTTTAAGCATCAAAAGTGCTATATTTTTGCGGCACATCAACATTCTCAATTTAAGATTGTTGTTTGTCCCCAAGCAATAGACTTAATCTATATAGACAATACAGTAACACACAGACCTCAACTTAATGACATAGATCACATAAATCTCAGATTCACATACCCACACCATCATTTCGAACATGGATCATATAGTTACTTAGCAAACAAATACAAACTGGTACATGTGACAACAAATGATGATAAAAAAGGTATTATATATAATACACAATCACTGAACAAGTTTATTATTAACAATGAAATGCAAGTGCCCTCACACAAAGAAGTCTCATATATAACACTTAATGATGTTTCCATGTTTAGCATTACGACTGTGCAAAATCACTCTCTCTCACAACACATATTCATGTATAATTTCTAATACCATAGGCTTGCCCCTATACTCATGACTCAGACCTTCAACTAACTAGACTAGGATCACTTTAGGACATTCTAGGCTTGTAATGTAGGCTCAAGGGGCTTTGGTATGATTGTATGGGAAAATAGTGAATAAATGCCCTCCTTGAAACTGCGTTTTTCTACATTTTTGCCTCACTATCTCTGTTATTTTTACCTTATTCTCCATTTTTCCAATTTCAAGCTTTTCTGGGTGCTTTCTTTTCATTTTTCTGCTTTTTCCTTGTTTTTACTCTTTTTTTTTTACTTTTTAGCTCACATCTAAGGCATCACTTATTTTTGTTGCACCCAGTACATAATTTTTCTCTTTTTTGTATTCCTAATTCACCCTCTTAATTTTGTGTTTCACCCTTAGACCAGCCACCCTCAACTTAGGCTTTTGGCCTGTGTTGAGGTGCACAATATCTATACTCTAAACTAGGACCACTTTTTGTAGTCACCCTCAACTTAGGTTTTTTGCCTCAGTCAAGGTACATAATGTTCAAGGAAAGACTTAGGTCAATTGCAAGGTTTTTCACTAGACAAGGCTAAGTTAACCAGATGTTTTCAAATAATAGGTACATGTTAGGTTTAAATATTAGGAACAAGGGATATATCATTGACTTGGTTGGTCATTTTTATGGTAAAGTGCATTATTTAAGAACAATGACCTAAGATCATTTCCTAATCTTATTAATCTACAATCTAACTTAGAGTAATAGGGAAAGTTCTGAACTACCATAGAACACATGAATTTATCAATTTATGCTCACATTCACATGACATTGCATATATTATCAATAAAATGACTCTTAGATCATGCTTCTTATCTCAATGTACCCTCATTTATTACAACAGATATTGTCAGACACCCAAACATGCAGTGTTGCTATCTTACTACTAATCAAGTTTTTTGGTGAGTATTATTTTTCAAAAAAAAATACTATATGCCACAAGTGTTGGTACTCTATGCAACAAACACGATCTAAACTACCTAAAACATGCTAGTTCAACAGAAATAAACACCCACAAGAAAAAAGAACACATGCAAAAAACACCTAGAGATCAAAAATTAGGGTAGTTATGGACCCAAGCTACTCAGACTTCACTAAGGCCCATAACTACCCACACCCCATTGAAAAAGATTGCATTGTCCCCAGTTCACAAAATCACAACAAAATAAACATAAGGGGTCAAAAACATACCTGGGCGCCTAAGCGATAGGGTTCATTAGGTTCCTCCCAATACTCAGACTTCACCAATTGCCCAGACTTCACTCTTCAACTCATCTGGGTACTTCATGACCTAACATATATTGAAGATGACTTCTTTATCATTCAACCTAAACCTGGGTTGACCAACTTCCACATCTACTAGGGCTCGTCCAATGGCTAGGAATGGTCTTCCCAAGATGATTGGGGCTTTGAAGTCAACTTTGTAATGTAGGATCATAAAGTTTGCAAGGAATATGAACTTCTCAACTTTTACTAATACATCGTATAATATCCCCACATTCTTCTTCACCTGCAGTCTGCCATCAGTAACTGAATACTAGTTGGAGCAGGGGCTTCTAATCCAAGCATATTGTAAACCACAAGGGGTATCAAATTTATGTTGGCACCTATATCGCATAGTGGCTTAGTGAGTTCTATATCTCTAATGATGCAGGGTAGGTGAAAGCACCCGGATCTTCTCGCCTCTAAACGAAAGACCTCATAGCAATATCACTACACTTTTGAAGCTCTTGGGAGAGATCTTGACTCACAATGTATATTTTGGTGACCAAGTCCTTCATATATTTTGTATACCCTAACATCTTCTCCAATGCCTTGATGAGAGAGATGCTGATAGAGAGCTGCTTTAGCATGGAGAGAAAGTGCTTGAATTTGCCTTTTCTTTTCCCTCTTTTTGATTTTCTGAGTGAATGGAGAATGAGGCCTATAAATGAGCTTCAACCTCTGTGGCACATCAATAGCTTCACACACCCCATCCTTACGATGATAATATCATTCATTCACGTCCTTAGTTGTAACTATCTCCTCATAAACATCTTCCTTATTAACTTGCATGGGAGTATCAACAGTGCTCTAGCCACCCTGAGTGATAACCACCATACACTGCCCTTTATTTTTAGGATTTTACACTGTATTGCTAGACCCCTCTGACACTAATTAAGCTAAGTAGACACTTGACCAAAATGTTATTCCAGATGTTTGATAGTCATGGAGTGAAACTCTATTTTCTAATTAATACTTGAAATCTCCAATTTCATACCCCTTAGAGTCTCATCCTATGTCTTAGCCTTCTTCAACAGGTGATCAAATATGTCACGACCCAACCCCGTGGGCCGTGACTCGTGCCCGGATTGGGCACCCAAACACAAATACAAAGCCAGACTACAAAAACATATCTTATTTTCACAGAAAATTTTGGTAGAGTTCCTTTGGTTTTATGGACAATCCAAAATAGACATGCGTGTCAAAATATGCTAACAGAGACCAAACGAAATCAACAGCATACCATGTGTACAAAACTGGGTCGATAAGGCCGATATGGCAGGTAAAATTGCCTATCAAACATATCAAACATATTAAGCAAATCTAATCAGACAAATTGGGCACAACCCACACATTTGTATCCACAGACCTCTAACAGACTGACAAAATCATAAGATGGGATAGGGACCCATCGTACCCCTGAATGGATATATACATACATAATGCAAATTAACAAAAGTACGCATATCTATCAAAAGTGGGCTCCGGAGTAGAGGAGCACTTCAAAGAGCAAACAAAGGTCCTAACCTGATGTGTTAGTAATCTGCTCGTCAGTACCTGCGGGCATGAAACGTAGCCCCCAAAAAAAAGGGGTCAGTACGAAATATGTTTCGAGTCTGTAAGCAGGAGATGCAAAATATAAAATCAGAGTAATAACTGAAGCAAAATCATAGTAATCCGACACATAACCAAAATATCAAAATGCTTGCATTCCAAAATACAAATCATGCATAGGGAACAGAAAATACCATCGTCGCCCGTCACTGGCGCCATAACCCAACACACCAGAAAGTTTCAAATCTCTGAACCAAATCTCTGTCACATATCATAAACATATCAGAAAGCCCAATTACTGCATCACACCAACTAAGCAGAGCCCGGCCCTTAGGCAAAGCTGACCCGTCGACATCAGCATACTCCAAAATATATATCATAATGCGCACGATCACAATCGGCCCGAGAACCGGTGAACGATATCATAATAGGCACGAGCAGAGTCGTGAGTAATCATATGAATAAAAATCATTATCAAAAATCCAAAAGACATGTAAAATATTCATATTTGAAATCAGAATAATACTTACCACAAATTCCTTTAAAAATTATCAAAATCGCATATAATGGCAGCGCGGGACCCATGGCCGGTGGGAACCCTAACTGGCCCAACTTACGAGGAGCTTACTCATCCTAAAACATACGAACTTCTTTGAGGCATTTCTAACGATTTTCAAGCAATCCGAGCTTTTATAAAAAATTATGGACATTTATACTTTTAAAACTTTTAATAAATAAATTCTTTCAAAATTTATCAAATTTCCCATATTTTGCAACATACAACTTTAAAAACATAAGAGTCAATATTATGACAAAGTTAACACAAGAGTGCCAAGGAACAAAGAAGGACCATACATAAGCTTGGATTGCGGGAATAGAGTTCCCTCGGGATCATATCAAAGCCTAATTGAACTAAGACATGCCAAAAGGAAAGGGGGTGCTTTACATACCTCAAACGCCTTCCAATTCAATCCAAATGTAAACCAACTCCAACTTATGCTTTGGAATGCTCAAAGTCTACAAATAATTCATAACAAGGCCACACAATAAGCTAAGGACTTTCTTGGTGTTAAATTCCAAATTTACCTTTTATTCTACAAAAAATTCGACAGCATTTACCCTTAAAAATATGCTACCCCGAGAATCCAACTTGGCTCAAATCAATCAACAATAACAACAACCCAATATCCTCAATAATCAATTCTAATGCCAATATAACAACAATAGCTCCATGTAACATCATTTGATCATATTTCCAAAACTGAACAACATAATAATATATACATAAAAATGATTTCCATCCATTCCTTCACAATACAATAATCATATCATGCGAACAAAGCAACAATCCATAGCTCCAATCACAACATAACACTATATAACATATATATATATATATCCAATTTGGCCCCCAACACCCCACATAACATATGAATGGTTTCCAAGTCCTTGCTCCACCCTATGATGACCATATTACAGTTAAACTAACATCAATTCATAATTTCAATGCAATACAACACTACACAATATGTACATAACTACACGGCTTCAACATCATCATACACTACTTACCTCCAACATGCCATATCTCATGATTTTCCTTCATTTTAAAATATTACAACATATATACAACCTTCATAACACATAAAATAAAATTAAAGCATACCTTTTTCTTTCAATTTCACACTTGAGCTAAGGTTGCCAAAGTTGAGAAATAAATGTTTTTCTTGCTCCAACAACACCTCCAACCTACTTAAGAGCATCAATATAGTAGGTTTGTATCATCAAAATAATTTTAGAATGGAAGAAAGCAAATTTGGTTTTTCCTAGAGCAAGGTCGAGAGCCTTGTTGGTTTCTTGGCTTTGTTCTTGATTTCTCCAAGTATGAAAAATGTAAAAGAATGAAGAATAGTCTTGTATATATATATATATATATATACATTTATACACAAACATATCTTGCCAAGTGTTCCACATTTGGTCCAATTAAAACCCAACACAAGTCAACTGGGTCCCACCTAATCTTCTAGAACCAACTTTAAAAATATTCTACTTTGGTCTCAATCTTTCCAATAATATCACTCCGATCCCAAATGTTCCAATAATATCACTTTGGTCACAAATTTTCTTAATTGCTCCAATGCACAAAATGTGGGTTCTAACATCCTCCCCCTTAAAACATTCATCCACGAATGTTAAACCATCCTTATGAACCATGTGAACAACTTATGGGGAGTTTCCTTTCAATCACCACAATAACACACCCACTGCAGACTTGCCC
>DF366714.1:23426-40273 GCA_000787875.1 Solanum virginianum
TTTCCCATATTTTGGAACTTACAACTTTAAAAACATAAGAGTCAATATTATGACAAAGTTAACACAAGAGTGCCAAGGAACAAAGATGGACCATACATAATCTCGGATTGCAGAAATAGAGTTCCCTTGGGATCATATCAAAGCATAATTGAAGTAGGACATGCCAAAAGGAAAGGGGGTGCTTTACATACCTCAAACACCTTCCAATTCAATCGAAATGTAAACCAACTCCAACTTATGCTTTGGGATGCTCAAAGTCTACAAATAATTCATAACAAGGCCACACAATTAGCTAAGGACTTTCTTGGTATTAAATTCCAAATTTACCCTTTATTCTATGAAAAATTCAGTAGCATTTCCCCTTAAAAATATGCTACCCTGAGAATCCAACTCGGCTCAAATCAATCAGCAACAACAACAACAACCCAATAACCTCAATAATCAATTCTAATGCCAATATAACAATAATAGCTCCATGTAATATCATTTAATCATATTTCCAAAACTAAATAAAATTAAATCATACCTTTTTCTTTCAACTTCACACTTGAGCTAAGGTTGCCAAAGTTGAGAAACAAATGCTTTTCTTGCTCCAACAACACGTCCAAGCTACTTAGAAGCCTCAATATAGTAGGTTTGTATAATCAAAATAATTTTAGAATGGAAGAAAGCAAATTTGGTTTTTCCTAGAGCAAGGCCGAGAGCCTTGTTGGTTTTTCTTGGCTTTGTTCTTGATTTTTCCAAGTATGGAAAATGTAAAAGAATAAAGAACAGTCTTGTATATATATACACTTATACACGAATATATCTTGCCAAGTGTACCACACTTAGTCCAATTGAAACCCAACACAAGTCAACTGGGTCCCACCTTATCTTCTAGAACCAACTTTTAAAAAATTTTACTTTGGTCCCAAACTTTCTAATAATATTACTTTGGTCCCAAACTTTCTAAGAATATTACTTTGGTCCCAAATTTTTTTAATTGCTCCAATGCATGAAATGTGGGTTCTAACAAAATACCACCTCAATTTTGGAATTATTTGCACTTGTGTAACGGTTGTGTGTGGCATATAAGGATAAATTCTGAAGCCTTCTCTACAACCCCAATCTGCATCTGGACCCTTGTTCCTTTTATAATAAACTCCACAATTGCCCTTGTAAGCTCCACCTTCCAAAGTCCCAACCTTATTTTCGTTGACCTTGGTGCCAACAGTCCTGATTGGACCCTTGGGCATTGCTCCGAAAATCCCCCATCTAATCAGCAATAAAACATGTATACTCATCATAGTATGGCTTTTCATACATGGGTGCACGTGGAGGTTGATGAACCAGTACATTCACTCTCTCGGCTCTGTTTTATCATCACCTCTATACCTATGTGAATTTGAGGAAGCTGTTGTATGATTTTTTTGTTAATTCTAGCTTGCTCTGGACCCATACTGAAAGCACATGAAGTCTTTGTGGAAGCTCTATCCCGCTTACCCCATGCATACTTTATCTTGACTACTCTTTTCATTCGCTTTGCAATTTTTGCAAATGGTTGATCAACAAATGTGCCCCCCATGATAATGTCAGCACAAGACTGACTGTTCTAATCAAGAGCATGGTAGAAGATATCCACCAATGAATCACTAATAATTTTATGGTCAAGGATACTCCTCAGATATTTTGTGAACTGCATCTATGTAGTGCTTACTGAATCACTAAGAAGTTGCTCAAAGTTAGTGATCTGGTCCTTCAACTTAAGTTTTTTTGATCAAGGGAAGTACCTCTCCAAAAAGGCCTTCTGCAAATTCTGTGGGAGCTAGATAGCCATAATGCAGCATTGCCGGTGAGAGATAATGGGAATACATGGAGCCCTACAATATATGTTCCCCTCACACTCTTACAGACAGATGCCACATTATGTAGGTTGCTATGAGGATCCTCTAATGGTAAGCCCGCAAATAGTCCATAATTCTATAGTATCTGAAATAACCCACTCGAGACAGTAAACATTGTGTCTAGTAGTGGTGGACAGACAATAGCTCCAGTCACCTCCATTGCCACAGGATTCAACTTATACTGATTCAATTGGTAAGCTTTGGCATTGAAATCCTGAGGCTGTGGAATGTCCTCCAAAGGATGTGGGTTCTCATTCCCAACATCTTCATTATTTTCCCTTTTTAGAACTACATTGGCCACGTTATTGGTATAGTCTTTGGCCATTCTTCTGAATGTTTTTTGAATCTCTAGATCAAACATAGTTAAGGGATTGCCTTGACACCGAGTGATAGGTATACATAACACCTATACCCTAAAAAGAAACAAAAATAACAAATAAATGTAAAATAAGAGAACTAAGGATAAACACTCAAATTCCTAATGAATTCGCTAAGTCTAGCCTTATTCCTCGCCAAGGACACCAATTCTTGATGTCTCTCAAGTTACACCTCTTTTTTAGTTGATAAAGAGGTCACTGTGAAGATATAGAAGCTAACCACGGTTATGGTCGATCCCAGAGGGAATACATAGACTCATGAAAATTCACTAATTTGTAATCTAAGTAATTAGCCAAACTTAATTCCCCAACAAAGAGGGGGGTTGTAATAGTCAATAAGAAAATAAAAGTAAGTACTATTATGAGAGAAAAGTCAATAATGGCGGGCAACTGGGATATTGTATTCCCCATGATCCCCTAACTTAGTATCACCAGATAACCTAATTTTTGTCTAATGTATAGCTTGTAGGATGCTAATTTAAGCTCACCAATCCTTTTGGTCAAAGGTGAGAGGTGAATTTCACTATGAGACTTATCCCATCTCCATAGTATGCATTACTAACAATTACCTATTAGTCCCAGTACAACCTCCTTGGTATAGTTTGGTTGATTAGATAAGAACACACCAATCGAATCTTGTTAATTAATCTCTTTTCCTATGCATTACTACCTTGGTTAGTCAGTAATACTAGGTGATTTATAATGTTGTCCACCACTAGATAATATGCAAAACAAAGAGAGTTAATCAATAAATGCATATACACCTTCCATGAATTATGAATTATCCGGTTGTACTTTATTAGTTCTTCATGGTTCCCACAACCCTAGTTATAGATTTACTACTCATATTATGTGTAGATAAAGAAATTATGAATTGAGAAGACATAATTAAAGACTTACGCAATATATTTAAGAACAAGTAATCCAATGTCAACAAGAATCACAAGCTTTAAAATCAAATTCAACCACAAGTGTTTTCAAAGACTCTCTTACAATTTTCTCTCTTAAAATATTGAGTTCTTTGAGTAGTAGGATAAAACATATCAAAACTGATGAGAACATATGAAAAATAAACTAAAAGACCTATTTATAATAATTAAAATTCAAATCCTAAATGACATAAGAGAACAGGTCAACACGCCTAACTAAAGCTCTTTACGACCCATATTGAGGTTTATAGCCCTTAATCGAGGTTTCGTACATTGTTGCTAAAAAGCTGGGCTTCCTCTTTACGACCTCCTTTATGACTCATATAATGGTCTACAACCCATAAAGGGTTTCTCGTCTAATAAACTTCAGAAAGTCTTGATTCTCTAATACTCAGAGGCACAAAACATCTTCTATAACTCGTAAACACTTCTATGAATCGCTTAGATAATTGTAGAATTAACTTCAGAAACTTGGCCCCATACTGCATTTCCTTATGAGACCTTCCTACGCCCCGTAGAATAGTATATGACCCGTAAGGTGTCTTGTATAACAACAAAACTACAGCAACTTCTGTAACTTTCTTTGGCAAATCTGTTGCAAACATATACACAAAAACACATAAAAATAACTAACATCACATTGAGAACATACAAAACTCCAAGTTTTAGGCGTAAAGAATATTGTATTTTGGCAGAACATCAATGATGTGCTACAAAAATACAACAATTTTGATGCTTAAAACTTGGAATTTTGTGTGTTCTCAATGTGATGTAGTGGGTTTTATCTGTTTTTGTGTTTTGTTTCAGGATTCCAGATTGGCCTTGATTCTAGGAATAAAATGTAGAAGTTGTTATTTTTGAAGATATATGAGTCCCTTTACAAGCCATAGTTCATCCTACGGGCCATGAAGTAGGTTTCGTGGTCAAATCCAGTGAGAGGCTGAGTTTCTGAAGTTTACTCGGCAGTTATAGATTACTTTATAAGTTGTAGATCATGTTTCGTGCCTTGAGGATCAGAGAGCAAAGACCTTCTGAATATTCATTAGAAAAAACCCCCTTACGGGTAATAAAACACTTTACAAACTATATGGCATGTTGTAGATCTCAAGTCCAATTATTTAGCAACAATGTACGAAACTACGACTAAGGGTCGTGGAACACAATGTGGCCCATAGAGCTATTTGTGACATGTGCTGATCCAACTATCCTATTTTGTTTAGGACTTGTATTTTAAATATTATAAATAGATTTTTAGGTTATTTTTCATTAAGTTTCTTGAGAGTTGTAGTTAGAGAGAAAAAGTAGTGATATTGAGTAGAGAAACATTGGAGATTTTCAAAGAAACACTTGTACATTTATTTGTTCTTATAATTTTGTGATTCTCTTTAAAGTTTGGATTTCTTTGTTCTTAATTCAATTATTAAAGTGCTTTGTAATATTATTTTAATTCATAAGTATTGTAGTTACACAAATCATGAGCAGCTAAATCCACAACTAGGATTGTGAAAACCATGAAAAACTTACAAGGTAAAATTGGGTAAATCATAATTTTGTGAAAGTTTGCACGCATGTAATGATTAACTCTCTTTGTATAACATGTTTTCTAGTGGTGGCAAACATTAGAACTCACCTAGTTTACTGACTGGAGCAAGGTAGTAATAAATAGGAAAAGAGTTAATTAACAGGACTAGGTTAATATGTTTTCGTCTAATCAACAGAACTAGGCCAAGGGGAGGTTGTACTGGGACTAATAGGTAAGGGTTAGTAATACACACTGCAGAGTAAGGCCAAGTCATGTAGTGAAATTCACCTCTTTCTTAGGCCAAAGGGTCCTGCATGCTACACATTAGAAAAGAAATACGTTATCTGGTGATATTAGGTTAGGAAATCGTGGGGAATGCAAAACACTAGTTTCTCTCCATATTGGTTAAACTCCCTTGTTATTTAGGTTTAATTTTCTATTTGTTATTATAACCCCCCACCTTTTGGGGAAGTAAGATGGTTAATCATTAGAATTGTATTACTTGAATTCTCCTAAGTCTATATATTCCCTTACATTCAACCTTGGGAGACATCACTACTTATATAGAAATGAGGAGATGAGGTCGATTAACTAAAGACACTAGTATTCATGAAACCTACTGCTCCACGTACTCCTACCATAGAGGCTGACATAAGAGGAGCAATCACTATGATCTCCCAATTATTAGTTGCTCAGAGTGTGAAACCAAATTAACAAAACCTTAGTTCTAGCTCTCAAGAGCCAACAACTGCCACTAGACTGAGAGATTTTTTGAGGATAAAACCACCAGTCTTCACTTGGTCAAAGGTTGAGGAGGACCATATACCACCAGAACTTCATTGATGAGATATAGAAGGTGTTGAAAGCTATGTATGGATAGAGACTGATGTAGTTGAGCTTGTTTCCTAGCAACTTAAGTATATGGCAAACTTTTGGTACAATCAGTTGGAGGAGAGTTGGGGCAATGATGTTAAGCCTGTTGTCTGGGAAGAATTCAAGAATGCCTTACTTGATCACTTCCATCCTCAGGAGTTGAGAGAGGACAAGGTTGAGAAGTTCATGAATTTAAATAGGAGGGACTGACTGTTAAAGAATATAGCCTAAAATCCATCCAGTTATACAGGTATATGCCAAATATAGTCTAAAATATAAGAGTGAGGATGAGAAAATTCATACTTGGGTTGGGTAGATATGTGAAGAAGGAGAGCAAAGCGACACTACTGATCCTATGTATGGATATCTACAGTATTATTATTTATGCCTCATAGATGGAGGAGGATAAGAAGAGAGACTGAGAGGAGCATCTGAGTAAGAAAGCCAAGTCAGCAAGGCCTGAGCCCAATCAGACTAAGCAAAGTAAGGGAGATAGGTCTTACTTGCAGAAGAGGGGTGCTCTAGCTATGCATAATCTTTAGCCAATGCACTAGCCCCAAACTATAGGTATGATAAAAAACTCAAGGTCAGTCAAACGTTAGGGTATAGGTTTCGAATCCCAAACCTGTGTTGACCTTGGCTCGAAAGGGAAGCCACTTTATAGGAAATAAGGTAGGATGCACCTAGGAGAGTATGGAGATAGAGGGAACAGTTGCTATAAATATGGCTAACCAAGCCAGATTTAGAGGAAGTGTCTGACGTGGGGAAATAAGGCCCTGTCTTCTACTATAGCACCACCACTGAGGGGCAACCAAAGAGATACTACACCAGGGGTAGGTGGTGGGACAAATAGTCTATATGTGATGGAGAGGCAATAGGACCAAGAGGTTGCACTAGATGTTGTGATGGGTGTGATTTGACTATTTACCTTTCCTTGTCATGCTTTACTTGATCTGTGTGTGACTTGTTCCTTTTTGACACCATACGTGGCTGGTAGATTTGAGATCCTTCCTGAGTGCTTGCTTGTGGAATTTTCTATTTCTACTCCTGTTGGTGAATTCATAGATATTTTGTGGTGTCCATCTATCATAGGGATTCTCTTGTTGATCTAATTTAGTTAGAGATGATTAATTTTGACATGATCATTAGCGTGGAATAGATCTAAGACTGTTATACCTTTGTTGATTGCAGAACCTGGACTATCAAATTCCACTTTTATCATAAGCCTATTATTGAGTGAAAAGGAGATTATGTTATTCCAAAGGGTAGGTTTATTGCTTACCTCAAGGCCTAAAAATTAATCGTGTAAGTTATGTTTGATGATGTTGAGCCTCTTACTATTAAGTCCGTGTCAACTGTAAGTGAGTTCCCTGATATATTTTCTCAGGATCTGCTCATAGTCCCTCCTAAGAGAAAGATTAACTTTTAAGTTTATATTCTCCCTGATGCCTAATCTATCTTTGTTCTGCCATATAGAATGGCCCTTATAGAGTTGAAGGAGTAGTTGAGAGATTTGCTAGAATAGGGATCTATAAGGCCGAGTGTCTCTCTTCATGGGGTGCCCAGTCTTATTCGTATGAAAGAAAGATGGTTCTCTTTGAAAGTATATTGAGTATCAGTAGTTGAGTAAGGTGACAGTCAAGAACAAGTATCCCATTCTGAGGATTGATGACTTGTTTGACTAACTTCAAGGTACCACCATTTTCTCTAAGTTAGACCACCAATGAAGCTATTAGCAGTTGAAAGTGAGAGAACATGACATCTCGAAGATGAATATTTGACCTTGATATGGTAACTTCAAGTTCTTGGTGATGACCTTTTGGTTGACAAATGCACTTACAACCTTTATGGACTTGATGAACAGAGGATTTAGACGTTATGTTGACATGTTGGTGATCTTGTTTATTAACGATACTTTGGTGTATCCCATAAATGAGGAGGAGCATGCTAATTACCTTAGAATTGCTTTGGAGATGCTCGAATATAATGGGTTATATGCAATGATTTTGAAATATTCATAGGCCATATAGTTTTGGGAGATGGTATACGAGTGGATGCTTAAAAGATTGACCGATCAAGGACTAGCCTAGACCAAACTCTCTAACAGATATAAGAACCTTTTTGGAATTGGCTGGCTACTACCATAGATTTATTGAATGATTTTCTTCCATATCAGTACCATTGACTAGACTAACTCAGAAGAAGGAAGTTTCAATGGTTTGATGAGTGTGAGAAGGGCTTCCAAGAGTTAAAAACAAGGTTGACTTCTATCCTAGTGTTGACCTTATCCGGAGTAGTTGATGGGTTTGTTATTTAGTATAATGTCATAAGAGTAGGATTCGGATGTGTATTGATGCAAAAGCATAAAGTTGTTGCTTATGCTTCCAGGCAACTCAAATTTCATAAGATAAATCAAATTTGAATTAGTAATGATAGCATTTGCTCTCAAACTATGGTGCCACTATATATATGAAGCACAAGTCAATCTATTCATAGACCATAAGGGCCTGCAATATATCTTCACCTAGAAAAAGCTTAATCTGAGGTAGAGGAGATGGCTTGAGCTACTCAAAGACTATGACATGAGCATCCTCTACCATCCAGGTAATGCTTATGTATTTGCTGATGATCTTAGAAGGTTACCGATGGGAAGCACCTTACATATCGAGAAAGAGGAATAGGAGTTGGCTAAAGAGGTTCACAAACTGGCACGATTGAAGTTCAACTAGATGAATTGGTTGAAGGTGAGGTACTTGTGCATAATGGGTCTGCATCATCTCTAGTAACGGAGGTAAAAGAGAAGCAAGATGTAGATCCTATTTTACAGTAATTGAAAGCATATGTACATAAACAGAAAGTGATGGCTTTTTCCAAAGGGGGAGAAGGGGGTATTGAGGTATTAAGGCATACTACATATTTCAGATGTCGATGGTGTTTGGGAGAGGATCATGGTAGAGGCCCGTAATTCCAGATATTCTATCCATCTACGATTGACCATGATGTACTATGACTTGAGAGAAGTTTATTGGTGGAGCGAAATGAAAATAGATATTGCTGAGTTTGTTTCTAAATGGTCGAATTGCCAATAAGTAAAGCTTGAGAATCAAAGATAATGTAGCTTTGATCTTTGAGATTCCAGAGTGGAAGTGAGAGATGAACAACATGGATTTGTCACAAGTATAACTAGGTCTCGCAGATGGCAAAATTGGATTTGGGTGATAGTTGACAGAATGACATAATCTGCGTACTACTTGGTAGTAAAGTTAACTGACACGCGGAGGGTTATGTCCTAATATTCATATAGGGGAGTGTTAGACTGCATGGATTCTATCATCTCATATAGAGGAACCTAATTCACTGACCAGTTCTGGAGATCATTTCATAAAGGTTTGGGTACAAAGGTGCACCTTAGCATCGCTTTTCACCAGTAGATGGATGGCCAGGAAAATCATACTATTTTAACCTTAGAAGATACATTGAGAGCCTATGTTATTTATTTCAAAGGTAATTAGGAGGACTACTTGCCTCTGATTGAGTTTGCCTATAATAACAACTTTCATTTGAGTATTCAGATGGCCTCAAATGAGGCACTCTGTGGGAGGAGATGTAGCTGACCAATTGGATTGTTTGAGGTGGAGGAAGATAAATTGATTAGACCAGATTTAGTCCTGAAAGCTATGGAGAAGGTGAATATCATTTGAGAAATATTGAAAACTGCATAGAGTCAATAAACATCCTACACTGATGTTAGGAGGAGAGACATGGAGTTTGAGGTCAATGGTTGGGTGTATTTTAAAGTGTCATCCCTGAAGGGTGTGATAAGATTTGGAAAGAAAGAGAAGCTAAGTCTGAGGTACATTATCCCTTATCAGATCATAAAGAGAGTAGACAGTGCGGCTTATGAGTTAGACCTACCACTAGTGTTAGTGCCATCTGCCTAGTCTTCTTTATTTCCATACTTAAAAAAGTGTTTGGGAGACCCACAGTTTGTTGTGCCTATTGAGAATATTGTAGTAAAAGATAGCTTGAGCTATGGGGAGATTCCTGTCCATATACTTGATCACTAGGTTTGCAACCTAAGGACCAAAGAGATAGCATCTATCAAAGTGTTGTGGAGAAACCAATTTATAGTAGAAGCTGCTTGGGTGGAGGAGGATATGAAGGCCACGTACCCTTACTTATTCCTATCTACTGAAGATAAGAGAGTTGATGGTAATGATTTCCTTCTAAATTCTTGAATTCCTATTACTTGAGTTCTCCTTCTATTCTGAGTTTGATAGATAATAGAGATCTAGAGTCCAAGCGAAGTTTGATTTGATATGCTGATTGATTAATTGTTTTACTTGCTCAGTTTCTTGACTGGTTGATTACAAGAATTAGATAAGAGCTAGTTGATTGTTAGAGTCCACAGGGAGATTTATTTCTAGGCAAAGTTTTCTAGATTTTCTTTCATTCGAAGACAAATGATCCCAAGTGGAGAGAATGTAACACCGTCCCTATTCTTTCCACCTAGCCTAAGTAAATGTAAAGGGAAAACTAAGGAAAATGACTAAGGAAAGTTGCTTAAGGAGAAAACCACGAGGGCCATCCATGGCCCATAGAATTATCTACGGCTTGTAGATAAGGGGTCGTAGACCCATAGATGACTTGGTGAAATTTTCTAAATCTGAGGCCCATGTACGAAACAAAATATGGCCCATAGATTGGTTTTGGGAGTTGGTGGTCTAAATATCAACCTTTTAGTATCTTGGTTATGTGTTATCAGTCGGCCCAAAGAAATATTTACAACCTATAGAAGGGTTTTCGTGGATTCTAGGACAAATTGCAGCAACTCAAATATTTTGGACACCTCATCTATGCGAGGTCATTTACGACCCATAGAAAGGTCTACGGCCCACACGTGGGGTGTCAAAGAACCTATCGGCAGTTTTTAAGAAGGGCATTTTTATCTTTTCCTATTAGTTTTTAATCAAATCCTTGGACATTTAGACTTAATTAAAGCACTAAAATAAAACTCTAAGGGTATTTTCACTATTTTTCATGCTTAGGGATTTCTGGAGAACACTAGAGAAGGGAGAAGAGCAAGGGTTTCAAATTCAGAGCGAGGATCAATTGGAGTTTGATCGTTTCTTCAATTTTAAGGTATATAAGGCTTACTAAAGTGTATAACTACATTCGTCCACATGCACCTCGACTTACTTAGGTCAAAATCAAGAACAAAAGTTGAGTTTTGAAAATTCTATCATCAAGTTACTAAATGTCTGCATTTATTATAAGATCTTATGATGATATATGAGGTACATGTTGTATTGTATAACCACTGATATGAGATTGACATAAATATTTTATACTTGATACCATGAATCATAAATTAAATGATTTTCATAAAATCTATATGTGGATTGAGTCGAGGTTTGAGCTTAATTGTACGAGTCAAAGTATATTGAGCATAATAGAGAGTGAGGAGCACAATGTACTATAATTTCATGTTCATTGCTACATTTTTCTTACATTCCATGATGAGTTCGAATGATCATTGTGTCTGAATAGGTTCTATTTGATTTTTCTTGATTGATTGAATTGATGAGTAATTGAGATGAGCTAAGTTGAGATAACCTAATTAGGTTGAGATTTGAGTTGATTGATTGAGCATTATTGAGGTTTAAGTTGATTGATAAGTTGACATGTTTTAATCTTTGGGAAAACTATTAAGCACCAAGCTGGGAGTGAATAATAAGTACCTTAACCTATAGAACTATGCTGCCAATATAGGATAGTCGTACAACACGTTGTGGCGACTTTAATCAAACAAAGTTGGACATTTAGTATGGATCCATGAGAGGGTTGATCATCTTTTACCTTGGCAAGTTTAGGATGGGCATGGCAATGGCGTCACCTTCGTTCTGCATCACCAAACTAAAGGTGGTGGGATTGGATGTCGATTAAGAGAAACTCCTAAACCAACACTGATCAAGCATAAAGTTTTTAAACGAAATTAAATATTACTGAGTCTATTCTAAAAGCATGATTTATTTAAACCTACATATTTATTGAGTTGAGCATGACTTGTTGAGTTGAGCTTTACTTACTTGAGCTATTTTATATACCAGTATATTCCATGTACTGATGTCCATTTGGACTTGCATCATTTTATAATATAGATACAGGTGATAGAGGACTTCAGCCCACAGATCGTTGAGGTCCAGTTCAGTACATACCAAGTGTTGGTGAGCTCTCCTTGTTTCTCGGAGGAGCCCTATTATTTTCTAACTTTCATTGAGTATTTTATTTCTTTGATTAGGGTATCCATGGTATCATCTAGATTGTTTAGTAGAGGCTTAATAGACCTAGTGTAGAAGATTTGTTAACATTATTTTTCTCCGAACGTATTCATTGGAGATTATGATTCAGTAGAGTTATATCTATCCATATGATGTCTTTTGTTTTGAGTAGTTCTCTTCCGTTGTTGAGTTGACGTGACAATAGGGTCAAGTGGTTCTCTTGAACAATCAACAGTAGTTCTTCAAGTGCCCATTACGCGAATAGTACCCTCCCAGGACATGACAATCTAAAAAGCAACTCAATAAAATTACCACAGAGAATTTAAAAGCCAAACTTTATACTAAATTCCTCTTAGCACACTGCAAGTAGAAGGTTGACAAAGTAATCCTATCAACTATAATGATAGGACTAAATATTTGAATCAAAATAAAATTGGAGAGAATGTAACACCGTCCCTATTCTTTCAGATCGTTGACAAAGTAATCCTATCAACTATAATGATAGGACTAAATATTTGAATCAAAATAAAATGTACACAGTGCATTACTTTGGCATCAAATTAAGCAAAATTTAAATATAGTAGTAATCAACATTTAGAGTAAACAAATCAATAATCCCTATTCATAATTAATCTAAAACTAAAAGTACTTATTATAGTTTTGTTTTTGAAAATAATTGCTGACCCAATTTTGGCCCAGCATTTCTAAAAATTTCATACTTTTTATGTTGTTATCTTTTGAAATTGTGTAAATTACTTTTTGATGACTTTAGATTAATTTTTATTCTTATTTTAAAATATTAGAATTTTTACTAGCTTAATTTTCTAATTTAATTAATATTAGTCTTTAATATTTTTATCATAGTCTAAAACATTAATTTCACTTTATTAAATAATTATTTTGAGTTAAATAACATTTTTTTATATATCATTGGTTATATTTATTCCTATTCATTTTAGTATTTTTTAGACACAATCTAATAATTCTTTTTTTTTCACAAATAAAAATTGTACAAATATATTTAATTGGTCCACAATTTAGACCATTATTTTTTAGTCCATTAGATTTTAAAGTGTTTATATAATTTTACATAATTACAATAGTAGGTGCTCCTAGATAACTTTGAGATTATGGTTAGGAATTTTAATATTGTGTAATCACAACAGGTGTCTTTATTGTATGTTATTTTTCCAGCGAGTTCATAGAAGCTTGGCCAATCTACCACCGTATGACTCCAACACAGTTTCCCCTTTTTTCCTCGCTGTTACCTACAACAGATGACCATAACCATTGTTTTCCTCTCCCAAAACCCAACCACAAACAGCCACAAAATAAGTTATCACAATCCTTCAAAAATCACTGCAAATTGTCTCCCAATAGCCATCAAAACCGCCCCACCACCATTGTTTTCCACTCTCTCCATCATCCT
Source organism: Solanum virginianum (assembly GCA_000787875.1). NCBI lineage: Eukaryota > Viridiplantae > Streptophyta > Magnoliopsida > Solanales > Solanaceae > Solanum > Solanum virginianum. Next base: position 36,721 of record DF366714.1, read on the forward strand.
CACAAAAATACCATCCAAAACCACCTAAAACAACACCAAATGACCCTAAATTAGCCACCATTTTTGTTAGGACCCGTATGTCCTTAATTGGATCCTCGTATGTCCTTAATTGGTTCAATTAGGAAACGTTTGGGGACCAAACTGGAGTTTTCACAACTTGGAGTCTTGAAGAAAATTAAGTGTGCCCCACTTGAAGTATGTTATTTCCTAATTGGAACAAGTTTGAGGGGTGGGGCCAAGATGTGGTCTATATATGTATGGGATCACTCTTATCTTGAACCATTCCACACTTAGAAAAAAATAGATCAAGAACAAGAACACCCCAAAACTTGCTCTCGGGTTACTGTTCATAGGAAACCAAAATTCACTTTCTTCGATTCCAAAATTATTTTGACATTACAAACCTTATATATTGAGTCCCCTAAGTGGCGTGGAAGGGTTATTTGAGCAAGAAAACGCTTTCTTTATCAACTTTGGCAATTTTAACTCATTTAAGGGGTTGAAGAGGTAAGGTGATATTTGGCGTGGAAGGGTTATTTGAGCAAGAAAATGCTTCCTTCATCAACTTTGGCGATTTTAGCTCATTTAAGGGGTTAAAGAGACGTTGGACATCCACAAGTATAAGTTGGATCGGCTTTGCGTTGGGATTAGTTTGGAGAAGAGATTGAGATATGTCAAATATTCCATTCTTTGTCATGACTTAGTTAGGCGTAGATAACAATATGAGTCTCGAAAGACCCCTTTCCCTCGCAATTCGGGCTTAAGTATGACTTATGTTCGTTCCTTGGCATTTTCATGGAAATTAGTCAATTAGAGACTTTTGTTTATGTATGATCCTTATTTTGTTCGTAATCCTGTAGTTTCAGTTTTAGAGCTCTCAGATCCATCTAAATCAATCAAGTTTATTTTTGACTTTTGTGTGTTTGAAGTTCATAAGTTGTAAAAATATATAAAATTTGACAAGTTTAAAAGAAGATATTTTTCTAATAGTTTTAAAGGTGTAAACACCCGCAACTTTTGATAGAAAGCCCAAATTGCCTTAAAAACTGTTTTGAAATGTTTCATAGTCATTTGTATGATCTAGGTTAAGTATATTCCTCCTAAGTCATGTTAGTTTGGGTTTCTATCGGCCGTGGGATCCGTAACACACTTTTATGAAATTTTGGTAACTTTGGAAAGAATTTGGAATAAATCTTATTTTGATTTTCAATATGAATATTTTACATATCTTTTGGATTTATGATACTGATTTTTATGCATATGATTCTTATGAATCTATTTGTGCCTATTATGATATCGTTTATCGATTCCCGGGTGGGTTGTTGTCGTGCACATGATGATAAATATATATATACATACATTTCGGCGTTAGACTGAATACGGCGGGTCGGTTTGTCCATGGGCTGGCTTTGCTTAGACTGGAGTTATAAGGCATTGGGCTTTTGATATGTTGGTATTATGACTTGTGAGTGCAGGGCTGAAGATCGCCCTGGCTCACGTGAGTACAGGGCCGAAGATCGCCCTGGCTCACGTGAGTACAGGGCCGAAGATCGCCCTGGCTCACTTATCCTGTGGTTGTGATATGTAGAGTGCAGGGCCAAAGATCACCCTGGCTCACTTATTCTATATTTGTGTTATGTGAGGGATATTTTAGAGATATGTGGTGGATGTCATATGTATTGGAGGCCACCACTGGTTCTGTCCGTTAGGCATGATTTACATATTTTGAATGTAAATATTTTGATGTTCTGAATATGCATTTGATTTTCATACTTCTAATTTGGTTTGTTACTTTTTTTTACATTCTGTATATTTTGTTTTACATATTCGATATGTATCTCGTACTGACTCCCTTTGTTTCGAGGGCTGCATTTCATACCCGCAGGTACTGACATACAAGTTAGTGATCCACCAGCTTAAGATTTCCACCCGCTTTCTGAAGTGCTCTCTTTGCTTCGGAGTGAATATTTGGTATATACACTAGTTTAATATTTTGCATTTCTGTTCATTTGAGGGTATGATAGGGCCTTGTCCCATCCTATGATTCTGTTCGTTTGTATAGAGGTCTGTGGATGCCTGTGTCTGTGGGTTGCACCAGTTTATATGGCTATGTATGTATGATATATATGTTGAGCGGTTTTTACCGCCATGGTGGCCTTGTCGGCCCGTAAGTATATGTATATATTGTTCTGTTGGATTTTTTCTCCTGTATATATTGGGATAGGTTATAAAACAAAGGACACTCTGCCACAAATTTTGTAAAAATAAGATATCTATTATTATCTGGCTTTGCATTTTTGGTTGGGTGTTCCAATCGACCACTAGTTACAGCCCACGGGGTTGGGTAATGACAGAAGTGGTATCAGAGTGGTTCATCCTCGAAGTGTCCCCAGACCGTGTCTAGTAGAGTCTTATTTATTGGTGTTGTTAGAACCCGTATTGTGGTGTATTGGAACCATTGCAACGCTTGGGACTAATGTGTCATTTTTTGGAAAATTTGGGATTAAGGTGACATTTTTGGAATGTTAGAGGACTCAAGTAGAATTTTCTAAACCTAGGTTGTTAGAATTCGTATGTCTTTAATTGTATTTTTGGATATCCTTAATTGGCTCGCGTAGGAAAAATTTGGGGACCAAAGTGTATCTTCTTAGTACTTGAAGTCGTAAAGAAACAATAGGGGTGCCCCACCCCAAATTGTGTAATTTTTTCATTGGAACACTTGTGAGTGGGACCAAATGTTACCTTGTTTGTCAATATATATGTATATCTTATAGGTACAAGATGACTTTCAACTTTTCCAACACTTAGAAAAAAATCATACAACTTCAAGAACTCTATCTCAGTCTCAGGTTACTGTAGCAGTGCACAACAATTTGCGTTTTCGATTCTAAAATTATTTTGATGCTTCAAACTTGGTATATTGGGTCCCCTAAGTAGCGTGGAGGCATTGGTTGGTCAAGAAAATGCTTGGTTTTATGACTATAAAGATTTGGGACTAGTAAGTGGTTTGAAAGGTATGATGCTTTTTAGCTTTTTTTGTTGTAAATTACGACTTGCATGTGTTTTGTTATATGTTAAATTGGAAGAAAACCTTGAAAGTATAGCTTGTTATAGTGAATTATGAATTTGGGGGTTGAGGGTCGAAAAATTGAATATGTAGGATTATGGGGGTATGTTGTTGTAGGGGGGGGAATTGGTGTTTAGATAGCATGAAAATGATCCTTGTAAGGTGAAAGAAGTATTGAAAAATTATTCATATGTATATTTGGAGTTGGTTGAAATTGAAGTCCAGGTATGTAGTTAAATATTGCGATGTAACGTTGCAAGTATATGCTTGACGTTAGGGTGATGTAATATGGTTCTTGAAGTATATAGGAGTGCTTGAATATGATAAATATGTATATACATTAGATGCTGCCCTGTTTTGTAATTGTGATTTTTGTAGAAGTTGGTCGTCCAGAAGAGTAAGTTGGAGTGGCTTGATGTTGGGATTAGTTCGGCAAAGGAATTAAGGTATGTAAAGCATTTCGTCTGTTGGCATGACTTAGTTAAA
>DF366713.1:5225-17497 GCA_000787875.1 Solanum virginianum
CTTGGCTTGGCTATATGTTGTGATGGAAAGATCCTAAGTCCCGAATTGCCCCCATAGAGTGAATCCTACTTTTTCGTCCCGTACAACTATGTGTTTACTTTGTGTATGCTTCCGGACCAATGATGTGAGTTTTTGTATCTTGAGACTTGTTTGGGGACCCACAGGTTCCCATTCGCCATGTCACATCTAGGCCCTAGGTCCAGGTCATGATACACCAATACCCATACAGGACACCATACGACCCATAAAGGGTTACATAAACTGTATGTGGTTCATGTGTGAAGTGACTTGGCCAAAATATGATTTTTCAAGGCCAAGGCTACTCTCACGAGACACCACACGACCAGTAAAGTGTCACACAAGCGTTGTGGGGTTCATGTGATACATGTCTTGGTCTTGAGCTCCAACCTAAGACCAACACTCTACACACAAGGCCAAGGGTCATCCCAGGGCTCATCCACATTGCCTATGGTGAGTCACACGACTCATAGAGGTGCCCATGTGGTGTCACCTTGGTAAAAAAAAATTCAAAACTAAATTCCATGCACCATTAAGGCCATACAAATTCCAGATCCCTACATTTCCACAATAACTTTCTTAAGATATTATGGGTTCAATATATAACATCTCAACCTTAGAAAATGTTCCCTTTTTCAAGGAGATTTCATTAATTCAACACATTAATGGGTATTCATTATTTAAGCTCACTTCATGTAGCCTTTTCAAGCATACATGAAGATCCTAAGCTAGGACTAAATTTGCACCCTCAATCCATACATAAAAACATGATTAAATAATAGAACTCATCAATACCTCAAGTAAAATCAAGCACCTAACAACCAATTACTATATAATGGTCTACATTATCCCCCTTTAAGTATTAAAATTTTAACTAATCATCAAATAGAACATGCGTGATTTACCAAATAAATTTTCTTCCATTGAATTAGTCAACAAGCACAAGAAATCAAGAAGAAATCAATAAAAGTTTAGTAAAACCCTTATCTCCACTAAAGATAGGTGTGTTTTATGCCCCCTACTCTCTCATCTCAAGAAAAGAAAAATTGCTCAATAATAAAAATTGTACTCATAAAAAATGTATTACTCACTACTAGAAATTGTACTACCAATAAAACTAACTGGTAATGGAGAAAACTTGATCTCAACTCATAATTTTGATCTTGGGTAGGGACTGTGGTTAAAGATGTTAAAATAATCGTAGGATAACTTTTGAAGGGCCTTACATACCTAGGGAATTAGTTTCTTGAAGGTATTGAAGAAGGTTCTTGAAAGCCCTATCTTTTGCCCCTTTGAAACTACGTTCAGAGTTCTTGGAGTGTTTGAATGTTAATGATATGAAGAGTTACGTTTTAGGGTTTTAATTAGGTGGAAACTGACAAGTTTAGATTTAAAGAGTGAGAAAAGATGAAAATACCTCTCTTTAAAATAACTGATTGGGTCATCTATGAGATCCTCTACGGCCCATAGGGACCCTTCCGTAAACTTTTGGGCAAATTTTCAGGGTCTCTGGATCACTTTACGAGCCCATTCTACGGCCCATGGAGTGTTCTACGACCCATAGATGGGTCCGCAATGTCTGGGGCCGAAAACATGGAGTTTCAGAACGATCAATGATGTGCAATGATAAGTTAAAAGGCTTGTTTGGAGTTCCTTCGGGTTCCCCATTCGCTGTATCACGTTTACGCCCTAGGTGTGGGTCGTGACAACATTCATATTAGCAAATGGGTCGTACTTTGATTTACGGCCCATAAAGAGGTTTCATAGATGCACTCTGCATCTGGCGATCTCCAGTAAAAGGGCCATAATATTTTACTCTGAACTCCAAATGAGGTGAAATCAGTTGTTTTGGAAAGCTAATTTGAAGAGCTTTCATTTGGTAGGTCATGGGACATCTAATTATTTGTGTGCTAAGAGTTATGATCATTTAAAGTTGACCTTTGCATGATTTCTAACTAGAAACTCAACTTATAGGAAAGTTTTGAACTCGACTAAGTACTAGAGATCTCTTATGACCCTAATACACTTTCCAAATATAAGAGTAAGGCTTGAAACATAAGTACATGTAAGGATAAAGTTATGAGATGTCACATCAACTTTCTCGTTTGGATTGATATGAATAATGCTAACTTTAAAGGAGTGCCATTGACCAAGAAATTAATGAAATTGAAGATGAAGCACATCACTATACTTAATGTGATACTAACTCCTCGGGTTGTTCGGGCTTACGTAATTTATTAATTAAGTATATCCTCGTATAGACATTGAAACTAACAATCTTATGATTTATCCAATTAAAAATATGAAAATAGATGCCAAAAATAATAAACTGCTTATGAACTCTCCCGAATAACTTTTTTTAATTGACAGTGACATTCCTATAATACCCCCAACTAAAAGTACTCAACTAAATTAATATTAAATTAACAGGCATTCTCAAAGTGTTTCAACAAAATCTACTAGTGCCTTAGCCAAGGACTACATCTCCAACCTTCACAAGTCGTCACCTACAACACTTAAAATCTTGACAAAATACTGAACAATAATTACTAATGAATTTAGTCTATTTTACAGAAACTACTGCAGATACAACAAGAACATCAAACATCCAAACTGGTATCACCTGTTGCTTTTCTTGCCTTTGGCGACAAACTATCAACTTTATTGTATATGTGTCGCGCAAATTCTTGCATGACTTACCTTGGAAATTATAATTACAAATTTGCATAGCTTTCGGTGAAATATTTCTCTTCAATTAATCAATTGTAAGTTATCACCAAATTTACTTACACTCATAGCATATAAATTGTAATTGTTCACTCACCTATATTATAGCAGACTAATTATATACACACACTATTCTTCTATATAACATTCAAACGGATAATGAACAATAAAAAATTCAGGAAAAACTTACCAATGAACCTCTAATCTTATTAATTTGGTACCAACTCCTTATGCAGTTCCAGATACAACAAAAATTAACTACAATCATGTATGACCATAGATACCTTATCCCTTATTGATTTTCCCTAAATAATAACTACTAAATTCATTTGATATTAGAAAAATACTATGTACAAATAATAGAAAAATGAAGGGATGTTAGTCTGTATAAGAATATTTTTACGTTTGTCAACTCCATTCATACATGGAATCCAAAGGAATTCGCATTATGCTAAAGAAAGACATATAATTAAAAATTGAAATACAATTATTAGGTTCAGATTGTTGCTTTGACTTTAAAGTCTATAGCAATGAACCAAGTTAAAGATCAGAAGGTGAAATACTTCTTTCAAAAGTGTCCTTGCTACTTTCTATACTTAAATTATCGGCCATTTTTTCCTTCTCAACCAAACTATTGTCTACCTAATAAGAAACTTTAAAAATGATGGTCTTAAAGGACTCTTGTAAACTAATAATAAAAAAAATGTAAAGCGTCCAATTAGTTGTCAAAATGGAGTATTATTTAGAAATTTATAATTAGTCAGCCATAATTATCTGTTACAACTATTCATTAGCACTTGTAAGGAAATTCTATATTACTAAAGGATATGATTTCTGGAGTGAACTATTCTAACAAACGAACGAATTAAGAAGGGAAGGGATCGATGAGACTACTAACATAGCTTTGCCATTTACCATCTAGATTCTAGCACCATTTTATAGAGCAAGAAGGATGAAATTTCATTATGAGAGTAATAAATCACATTCTACTCTTTCAGGAAAAGGCTCATAACCTGAAAGTTAACTTAAATTTTTAACCTCATCATTGCACGTAAGAAACCTAAAATAAACTTAAATTAACTAATCAGGCACAAGTCACAACATCTCAAAATAACGCAAAACCAATGTTCACACCCCAAAGCCACCGCGTGTGTCCTGTTTAGTTGCATCCTCTTCCAAAAGAGGCATGTTCAAGCATTGTCATCCGTTCATCTTGTGCACCTTAAAAAGAAATATCATGATGGCAATGCGACATCTAACCAAAACTACATTAAAACTAGAAGGGTGTAATGGAGTATTATTTATAAACTTATATTTGGTGATCAAAATTATTAGTTACAACTAAACATTTAGATTTTCAAGAAACAATGCTTAAATTATAATGTTATTGCATTTTTAATATATTGATAAAACATAGAGTGAATATTATTTTATGGTTATATGACTTTCAAAAATAGACATATACGTGCAATGCAATGATTTAGTCAAAAGAAAATGAACTTGATTGATCTTTAATCTATTTGCCTTTAATATTGCTCCTTTTAAGAAAGTAGTGATTATTAAGATTAAGTGGCGCATAAGATGCTCAAGTTGTACGAATATTTTCAAGAGAGCAGATTTTGGATATGTATGGAGATTATAATAATGGTCTAAAATCACTTGCAAATGTCAAAAAGGGGTGGAGGGAATATATATCAAACAAAGAAAAGGAAGTGGGGAATATATAAGAGCATTTTGCACATGATTATCTTTTAGGTGCAACTAATATAATACTTTTGACGGAATCAAATTCTCTTCTTTGCCTTTAAATACAGACGGTCACTAGTTTCTTGGTGAAGAATAAAAATAATTATATTAGGGTCATTTGATTTTGAGATAAATTATGCTGATATAAGTAATATAAAAATTACAATGTAGGAACATATATAATTTGGACTATAATGCAAGGGTTACATAAGGTATAAATTATTCTTTCTGGAATATTTATTTGATAGTATATATTAGTATATATGTTTTGTAGGTAAGTATTTCTCATATCAATCAATAAAATTATATGTACGAAGAATAAAATTATTAAAAAATAATTAATATTAAAATAAATGTTGTATCATAAGAATTTCATACATGAAGGTTACAAAATTATTTACAAAAATATGAACCTCTTTGTTTCATTCTTTAATTTCTTTATTTTGTTTATAATAATTTAAGTAAGATTTATACAAGCCAAAAATATTGATTTTAAAGTTTTGTATATGAGGACTTTTAATATAGTTCAAATAAGAAAAGATTTATAAAAATATAATATAGACAATTTTAAAATATTAGATATTAGGAGTTCTTAATTAACATATTACAAATAAGTAAAGATTTAATAATTATTAACTTTCATTAATTTTAAAGTCTTAAATATTATGATATATTTAATTTAATAGCCAATTTAGTCTGCGTGCATTGCACATGTATATAGACTTAAAAATTATAAACCACAAATTTATTGAAATAGGACAAGATAAATTTGGAAATTTAGATTTAAAGTTGTTGCTGATTACTAACCCATTAAAGCACAATAATGAATAAAGCAAAGGAGAAAAGGAATGAAATTTATGATTATGAGCAATAAGAGGTATAAATTGTAATAGCAATTATTAGGTCATGAATGGATTTTTTTACTGAGAACCATATTATAAAGTATCTCAATATTTGGCAATACAACGCAAAAGTTTTGGGGCAAAAAATATATGGCAAATTTCATATATATATATATATACAATAAAAAAGTTTATTTATATAAAATATAGTCCATTTTTTATTTATATAAAAATAGTCAAAATCAACTCAATTACTATGTCGAAAATCGGCCCACTATTAAGATTAAGATCAGACCACGCCATAGGTCCAATTACATAACTAGGCCCAACTATTATTCTTTCTTAAACTTAAAATCAGTCCAACTATTATTTTTTCTTCCTTTCTTTTTCTTTCTTATTTTCTCTTCCTCTCTAGCATTGAATTTATTTTTAAAAAAAACAAACAAACAAACAAACTTTTTTTAGTTATTTTTTATTGCATTTCTAAAATAAAAAATATCTTTTCTTAAGAACTCTTTTCAATAAATTTTTACTATATAATATATATATATATATATATATATATATATATATATATATATATATATATATATATATATATAATATACATATTATATATATANNNTATATATATATATATATATATATATATATATATATATATATATATATATATATATATATAATATGCTGATATTATATAAATACTTATGTGGTATATATGTATTGTATCGATATTATATAAATGTGTATAAATTTGTATTAATATTTTATAAATAGTTATGTAATATATCAACATTGTATATTAGCATGTATCAATATTTATATAAATTGTGTGTAAATATGTATCGATATTATATAAACTACATATAAATATTTATCAATATTATATAAATAGGTACGTAATGTTTCTTTTTTAAAAAAAAAAAGAAGAAAATTTTACTTTTTTAAAAAACAAATTCCTGTATTTATTGGGCAATATTATTTTTTATTAATTTGTTTTTATTTTTATTTTATTGCGGTTTCAAAAAAAATCTTTTTTTAAAAAAATCATGTTTTTTTATGTATAAATTATGTATAAACATGTATCAATTTTATATAAATAATATGTAAACATGTATCAATATTGTATAAATTATATACAAACGTGTATTGACATTATATAAATAGGTATTCATGTATCGACACTATGTAAATGGCTCATAATTGTGTATCAAAATATTGTATAAATAATTATGTAATATATCTATATCAATATTTATTTGACTATCATGCATTCCCTCCTTAATAAAATAAAAGAATATAGAAGAAATAATAAAATGATAAAAACAGTGAAGGTCCGCGCCCAAGTGCGACGTGCCTGGGACGCATAACCACACTTAAGTTTTTTCAAGTTTTTCAATGGGAAGCTGAAATTCGCAAAAAATAGCAAAATACACATGTCCGTGCCCCAGGCGCGAGGCAGACATGTTGTATCAAACAAATTTTTCTTTCTTTTATTTAAGAAAGGGTAATTCCGACTTTTCTCATCCTCCTTGAAACTTAATTAGTCAGTTTTCACCCGATTAATTCATCAAAATGCATTGCTTCCCTTGTTAACGTTAGAACAATTTCAAGAAAACCCAAAACGTAGAATCAAGAACCTAGCTAGGGCTTTCAAGATCTCCTCAATGACACCCAATTTTAACCCTTCACAATACGAATTAGTTATAGAGCTTTTAATTTTGACAATTTGAAATAATTGGTTTTCAAAATACAAAAAAATATTTTTAAATAAATGCCTTTACTTTAAGAAGTATTATTTCGGAATTAATTTGATTATTTTAGATTGATAATATTAAAAGCTCTTAAGTTAATTTATATTAAATCATCGTACAGTCGAATTAGTCAATCAAATTCAATTTGATTACCTTTAATTGATCGAAATGGCCAAAATTTCAATATCCCTGCCCTTGAACCAAACTCTCAGATTTTTCTTGGACCCAATCTAATTTTGGACCAATTTCAGCCCAACATATCCCCTGACCCGGCCCATTTCCCTTTCATTTCAGCATCCATGTTATACATATACTATACACATGTGCAAGTGGGGGTCACGCAGACTCCAATTCTCCTTTTCTTTCCATTTTTTCCCTCAACGTTATACTCTCTCTGCCTTCCCGTCTTCTTCTTCTTCAACGAGCTTCACCTCAACGAACCAAGGGAGCAACTCAGAGGAACAAACCCAGCTAAATGCCAAATTCCTCTCAAAGTTCACCCCCTTTCTCTGTACATATGTGTCCATCCTCTATTCCCCCTCACTCGATTCGTACCTCGTCCATATTGGAATCAAAACGTGGTGTATATCACAATCATCGATTGAAATTGATGGCTGTGATATGGACTTGTGGATGATTCCCAAAGGATGAGGTAGTCAATTTCAAATTCAAACTCAAAATCGACCCGAATTTTCCCCAAATCACCCTCTTATTTTCTTCCCGTTTAAGCCCTAATTTTGGGACTATATATACCCTTTTCAAGCATCATTTAGGGTAGCCGTTGATGATTCTGAAAAACCCTAGTAAAAAAAAAACAATCAATTTCCATAGTCGAAACATGCTCCATTTTCATTTTAAAGAAAGGTTTTGCCTAAAGAGATTGTTCGAGTTTCGAAGGGTTACCGAAGCTAGGAGTTCTTAGTTTCGAGTCAGGAAAGCTTAGATGAAGCTTTCTTTTGGTGGTGAAAGTTCCCTCTAGTTCGTCGAAGTCCAGTTCCTACCACCGAACAGGTAATATCCTCAGTTCCTTCTCTCGATTTCTATTGAAATAGTGTGTTTGTTTGGGTTGCTTGATCATCCATTTTGGGAATTTCATTTGAATATTGGGGTTTTGTAGCGATGTTGGATGGTTGTATCCTGTTAGAGTATTCCTGTTTTTACTGTGTCATGAGGAATTAATGTTGTGATTTTACTACTAAGCGATAAGAATCTGCATTGTGTGTTGATATCGACTTTTCCTATTCAACTCTGTTTCTTAATCAATTTCAAGCTCTTCCAGTTAAGTGGCGTCTCAAATGGTTGTTCGTTTGTGGTTTCTAACAGTCATGTCCTTAATGATAGTTTAAATTCTTGATTAAATAGCTTCGGATACTTGAAGTTTGTGGCATCTTCTCGCAGTTTCTGTTCCAGATTTTTACTCTTGCTTAATCAGTCATTTAAGTCATTTTAAGAAGAAATGTAGCTCATGTTCTACCTTGGTTCGTCTCTGTCTCACTATATGAATTTGACTTGAGTATTATTGTTTTGATTTAGCATGTTATGCCTTTGTCTGATGTTATATGTACTGGTTTGTCTGAGATTGACGACATACTCCAACTACTTTCATGCGTATGCACTGAGTTCCTTTTTGAATGATTCTGGTCTGTCTTCATTTTTTCTTTTAGAGAAAGTTAATCTTTGTGAGCTTCAAATGTTTGTTCTAACTTCACATTAAGCATAAACATGTTTAAGTTTTTAGGAGTCAAGATCAATGTTAAAGTGACCTTTGCTTTTCAAGAGCATGCTATAATCCTGTTATAGTTCGTTTTCCTGATGTTCTTGGTTCTCTAAAATGTTGTCAGTTTGGTTCCTCTGAATGTAATCTTCCTAGAGTGCTATCAAGGTCATTGTAGTTTTGCTTTGCTTGCTCCTTATCCCAATCTGAGTTCCTTGGGTCTTAAATAGTCACATGTATGCCTTTGTCGCATTAAGCAGTGGTTAAAAATGCAGGACACAGGATTTTTCTCTCTGTTTATGCCTTCTCATTTCAAGTTCTGTCTATTGCCGGGCCAAACAGTACACTATGGCTTTAAATAGTGATAGATTATACATTGGATCCATTCTAGCGTGTTAGAATAGTTCTATTCTGAAGTTGGGTTTCTATTAGTGTTTGAAGGGGTCGAAATAGGTTGATTTGTCCCACTGTCGCATGATTTTGGCAACCTAGTTCAATTTAAAGTGTGTTATAACCTTATATGTGGCCCTACTCTTATTCTAAAAGTCAAAATGTTGCTTTGCTTATGATTTTGTTTTTTTTTCTTTTAAAAAAAAATAAAACAAAATTTGAATCTCAGATTTTGTTTTATCTTTTTGGAGTTCAATTCAGGGTAACCATCTTGTTTCTTGTTATTCTGCACTTTGTCAACAATTGCTAGTTGAATTTTATTGTTTGTTTAAACTATGTGGAGTCCAGTCCATTCTGCCTCCTTCGGTTTGAAAGTCCACCTTTCAAATCATTTTAAATCTTTGTACCATTTTACAGAATGTCGATCACTTGTAATCCTTGAATGTCAAGCTATGAAATACGTATGTCTTTATATAATGAATCTTGGACCTTATGTATGTTATTTGTTTTATGCATGTAAAACTGTTTCGGAGTCCCAAATGGACTATTACTCTTTATTTGCGTTCCTTCAGACCATAGAGGCCCAAACTTCTATTTTGGGTCAACTTTTTGGAGAGGGAAAGGATCAACTCGCAGTTAAAAAGTTGTGATACAGGCAATCCGTCAGAAAATCAGTGTATACACACTGATATACAATGTATACACACTGATATACAGTGTATACACACTGATATACAGTGTATTTACAACACTATATACAACAGTAAAAGGGACCAAGAAGCCCAATCATCAGCAGCAACCCTTTTGGAGAATATGGGCCAGGCAGGCCCAAGGTTTTTTTAGCACTAGGACAGGTGGTTGAAGAATTGGGCCTGCTGAGCCCAATTGCTATTTAGTTGCTTTCCTTGAGTTCATTCTTTTATTTATAATATTTATTATTATTTGATACTAACTCTAACATTATTTGTATTATTATTTGTTATTAATCTAATTGTTTCCCCAATATTGCCTCCATTTACATTAATTTTTATTATTAATAATTTTCTTAAGTGTTGAAATTATTCGTGCAATTTATTCTTTTGGATTGGAAGTGTTAGTTAATTTCAAACTTAATCAATTTTTTGCAAAATTAGTTCATCCTTTCAAATTTAGTCAATTCTGTCAAATTTAGTCAAATCCTTTCAAATTTAGTCAAATCCTTTCAAGTTTGGTCAATTCTTTCAAATTTAGTCAAATTCTTTCAAATTTAGCCAAATTCTTTCAAACTTAACCAAATTCTTTCAAATTTAGTCAAATTCTTCAAACTAGTCAACTTTTTTTAAAAGTCAGTCAAATTTTTAAAAGTTAGTCGACTTCCTAATCATCGGTCAACCGCAAGTTAGCAGTCATTTTGAGTGATTAATTTCTTCTCAAAGTGGAAATGGAATCCTTACCCATTTCCTGGATATTTTAAAACTTTCCTGTTAGGTTTTAAAATTTAATCTTAATTTCTTATTTATCCTTAAAATTAGGTGGCAACTCTTTCAAAATTCAGGAATTTGATTTGCACTTAAATTAATTAAGTATTAAATCGAATTTTCAAAATTAATGTCATTTTTTGAATTAACACCAAGAACTCATTCCTCAGGTATGTAAGGCTCTCCAAAAGGTTTTTTTCTTACTATTGTAGAATCTTTAATCACTAGTTCCACTCAAGACTTCAACCACAAGTTGAGATCAAAGATTATTTCATTACAAGCCAAGCTCATTGAAGTACTTTTCTTGCATGCTTCTTGATAAGGTCATGACTCTTATTGATTTTACTATTGATTCAAGATATTGAAACAAGATTTATAAATATTGATGAAATTATGATAACTTTTTATGTAAAAGGTCTTAATGTTTACAGTTTTGAGTTAAGTTTATAAAGTATTTGAAGTTCTTGCGTTTGCATTATTTGAGAAATAAAGATTATGTTGAAATACCTTGCATTGATACAACTTTTAGATAAAGAAAAGAGTTTAAGAAAAGCTAAGTTGGGCTAAGTCCCCAAAAGATCAAAGATATATTTTGAGAACTCTTCTTCTCTAAGTTATGAGCACTATACAAGTTATTTTGAGAGTAGTATTGAGCACCGATATGAGTGAGAGTAGAATTAATAACTTGAACTCATAAACTACGTAGCCATCGTAGGATAGGATTGTATCGAGGTACATCTCCTCACTTGCCACTGAGATGGCCCAGTTTTGGGATGGATCCACTCCCCTAGTTTTTGTTCCTTACCCCGAAAAAGTATGGGACAGCTCTGGTAGCGTAGGCAAGACATTATAACATTACGAAACTCATAGTAGTGGTTGTCGGATGGAGAAACTCCCCACGTTAAAGTAAGCTAGTTTCTGTATACAAACTTTCAACATATTTCTATTTTCAGCATGTATTGCATTATTACTTACGCTATCTTATTTTCAGACATGTTTTGGTTACCTTGAGTATAATATCTTATCCTATGCTTCCGTTTTGTCCATTTTACGTACCGTACATTTCAAGTACTGACGCCTTTGGTGATGCATCATTTTATGATATAGATTCAGGTATTCACATGATAGCAGATATTCAATATGCCAGCTTTCCAAAGGCAATTGGTGAGACCTCTTTGCTTTTAGAGGACTCTAGTCAATTTAGTTTATGTATTTTATTTTACAGTTAGGTAGTCATGGGTCTTATTGCAGCACCCATCTCAGTATAGTAAAGGCTTCATGGACAGAGTTAGTCGGTCGGTCTAGTCTTTCCATTCAAACATTTTAAGTATTACTACAAATTGTATGAAAAGTTATTTTCGGACTTTGTATAAAGCTTGATTTGAAATTCTCTGAGTTTTTACTAAATATTTTAAAAGGTTCATCTTGTAAAGCTTCTACATGCATGTAAAGTTTCTAGTTGAGTAAGTCAGCCAGACTAAGGGTTCGCTTAGGGACTAGCAATGGTTCTCGAGTGCCAGTCATATCTAGGGTGTAGACTCGGAGCGTGACAAACTTGGTATTAGAGCACAGAGTTCAAGTGTCCTAGGGTGTCTATGAAGCCGTGTCTGTAGGATCTTAT
>DF366712.1:22480-37429 GCA_000787875.1 Solanum virginianum
ACTAAAGAAAAGCAAATTTTAACTTTCCTTGAGCCTAACCCGAGAGCATCAGGTCTTGGTCTTCTCTTCTCTTATTATTTATTATTATTTTTTGCTAAGTATCTAGATCTATGAAAGAGAACAAGATAAGGGGGGTCTTAATACATATATAAATAAGGTCTTCGCCCCACCCCTCTACACTTGTACCAGCTATAATATAACACACTTTAAGTGGGGCACACTTAATTGTTCTTCAAGAACTCAATTTTTAAGAATTACACTTTTGGTCCCAAACTTTTCCTAATCGATCCAATTGAGGACATACGGGGTCTAACAATTACAATGAAGGAAACCCTTATATTTATTTGGAAAAAACTTGGTCTCCAAGTAAGAAACTGAATTGATATTCAAGTAGGATTCCTAACTCTTAAAGGAATCTACATAATAGACATTCACCATAAATAGAATATGTTTATAACACTCCCTCTTCATAATGCATAAAAGACTCTTAAAGGAATCTACATAATAGACATTCACCATAAATAAAATATATTTATAACATATATGTATTTAACATATTTTTACTTTTATTTCTCTGTGTATGGATATGGCATGATCAATTTAGCTTAAGTGGAGAAATGAGGGCTCATATAATCAATTTCAACTTGTCTGGGATTGAGTAATAGTTAAATGTTGTTGCTGTTACGAGACTTGAATGTTTTTGAGGTATGAAGAAAGCCTTTCTTTCTTCCATTAGACAAATAACGTTAAAAGAGTTGATCTTCAATGCATAAAAAATATTTATATATGTTAATGCTAGAAAAAGTTCACTCTGAAAATAAAAAATTTCTTTACACATTATAGTCATTAATTCTATATTGATGCAAGTTGTCTTGAAAGACCTATCATTTTTTGGAATAAATATAGGACATAACTAAAAAACTACAAAATTGATGAACATAATTTAGACTTTTTTTTTATATGGCATATTTAAATATTATTTTTGTGATACGACCCATAAGTCTTATCTTTATAAAAGAATATTTCTCTCTTTCATAACATAATTAACACCAAAAAGTTAGGAATCTATCAAAAGATTTTTATATATCTTAAAAGGAAAAAAATCAAATACATTGTAATCGAAAGAATTTTACAAAAGCTTACCTCAACAATATCAACTTTTGATTCTTGAGGTGTGATAGACGATATGAGAACTTCTATAATGTTGCATCTTCATTACCAACAACTTTGCATTGCTTGTTCATATTCATATTCATATTCAAGTAGCAAATATGATAAAATTTGTTAGATCTTTTGTAAAATAAAAAATGGTATAAAGTAAAGAAGAAGGTTTTCAAAAAGAATATAAATTACTCGCTTATATATATGTGCGTGTCCGTGTGCAACGCATGTGAAGTAATCTTTCAAAAACTTAATGAAAGTATTACAATAGCCTAAAAAAATTAAAGAAAAAAAAAACTTTTCCATCAATTATATACATTTGGTCAAGATAAATGATGGTTGCAGTCATGCATCTCTTAAACTTCACTAATTTCACTAAATGTGTGACAAAATATTCATCCTAAATTCAAATTTCTTTCTAAGCAATTTAATTTTTGGGGTAAAATTAATTTTGAAAGCTTTTGTTTCTCATTAAGTTAATTCTCATCATCGAAACAATTATTTCTCATTTAATTGTGTTGAACTTAAGATGATCGATCTCCTCTATTCTGGCCTAGACTTACTAGAACTTGCATCCTTAGAATGGAAAAATAAAGAGAAGTTCCCAAATAGGGCAAAAATCGTGAAAATCTTAGATCCATTTGACAAGTGCTTGTGATGAACTTTCGAACTGAAAAAATTACTATAATGTTCATTGCATCGTGTAACGACTCTATCTAGTTATTATTAATAAAAATTATCCTTCCTGTCCAAAAAAATTGTATGCATTTTCTCAGAAAAGTCAAAATATGAAAAAAAAAATCATTTGAGATAGTTTGATCATTTCACAAGTTGTTCGAGATGAAGCGGTCTACTCATGCGAAAATATGGTAAAAAGATGTATTAAATATCATATGGAATAAGGTTTTCTCTATATGAATTTATGACATAATGCGGACTTAACTAAAGATATCACACAATAGAAAAAAAGATGTGTATAGGTGATAGCTACTAGTAAGTATTAAAATTTAGATCTCATTAATTTGCATCAATTAAGATTTCATTTTATAAACCAATTCTCATCCATTATATCTACATGATCTTTGGTTAAAATCTTAATCATTTTGATCATATCATTAATTACGCTTTGTTGTAGTACAACCATTTAATGGATCTGAACTGATATAAATAATTAGATCTATAACAAAGTTTAATATCACTGACATATCTATTCAAAGGTTTCTAAGAATATTACAATTTACTAATTCCATCCACTCATTGCTAGTGTCGTATACTATCATTATCAATCAACATCATCATTGTTCACTATTATCATTTACTATCAACAACCATCCGCATTTACCATCCTCAACTGCTATCACTATCGATCACTATAATCAACAATACTAACACTAGATATGATTTATAATGAATATTTACATCAACCATCATTACAACAAAAATCACCGAGCATTATTGATTTTAAGTCATCACTATACACATATAATTTTAACCACCACCATCATTCAATACTACCATTAGTTAGTACTATCATTCAACTATTAACCACTATCAAACTATTACCATCAACTTCTACTAGTATCATTACCAACAGCTAGTATCCACAACACCATTATTAGTTAACAACCACCTTCAATTGGCATTCACAACTACCACCGCTGGACAACACAACCACCAACTATGATAAAATATTTTATCTATATGATATTAGTTTATTTTGTATTTCGTTAAGTTTTGGAGAAAATTTCTAAAATTGCACCTATACTATAGATGTATTTGAAGTAGTACACTCATACTTCCTACGGGTCATATAGCCCCTCTAGATATTTGTTTAAAGCATTTATTTGATATTTATCAGATGAGTTAAAATATCAACCTTCTTTGCCTCATCTTATTCTCTTATTAAATTGATTTTTTTTCAACATTTATATTAATAGTATAACAAATCAAAGCTTTGTTATTTTATTTGTACAACCACACTAATCAAAAAAGCAAAAAAAAAAAAAAGTAGTTCAATTGCTCTCACTTATGTACACTTTTCGAACAAAATATATAATTGTAACCCTCTCCACTGTACTTTAACTTTTCCTTTAAAAGATCTGATGAATCTTTTGAAATTTAATCTCTTGAATACTATGTTCTTCCATAATTGAGTTTTAAATTGAGTCACACCAGATAAATATTAAAAAAAAACACTATAAAAATATACAAGGAGGTACTAAGTCTCCTATAAAGAATGAGCGTTTCACTGTCATTTTAACAATTTTCCTAAATTTTATATTTATTAATTTTTTTCATTCTCCTATGTACAACGACCCATTCAATTGTTATTGTTATTGGTTGTTACGACCATAGTATCTTGGATAGAGATCCCATAGTGAATTGATCTAATAAAACTCAAAGATACAAATGTTCCAAAATATGTATCTCTTATCAATCTTGAAAGTTCATGTTGTGATGTCATTTTGTGTTGTGTTAGGAGGTAACCTAGCCAGGACTCCAGAAGAGACTCTAAGACTGATTAGAGAGTCTAAAAGTAGTAGTCATGGAGCTTGTCTTATCAATTTTATGTCATCACGTATTTTGATGAAAAATTTTATTGTAAAATGAGGATTATTTCATTTTCTCTGAGCTACTAGCTAGGTTGTATCTTGTAACACACTATAGTCATTGTAACTGAGACCGAACCAAAAATCATCAAAAAAATTTTAAAATATACTAGGGCAGACCAGGTTTGTGTCGTCAACCAAGGTAAAAATTTTGTGTGTGGAATTCTCAGAGGAGAATTGCTTACCAAAAGAGTGCACGCTGATGTATCATGAAATTATGGCATTTTCGGTGCCTAAAACTGCGAATAATTGTGAATCCCAAGAACATTTTGTGTTTATGATATGTGTTTTGTGTTGTTTTTCAAGAAATATAGGTGAGGCATAGACTTGGAGGCATCTTGAAGAATCAGAATTGAAAAGTTGTAAAGGTGTATAGATCTAGACGTTGTACGACCTCACTAGAGCATAATAATTTTGGTTTCAAAAAGATTAGGACCAAGGTGATGCTCCATGGGAACCCTCACGGTCTATGTGAGGTCACACGACCCATGTGGAACTTCTATGGAGTGGCCCTTAGCCTTTTGGATGGTGTTTGGCCCTTGACATGGAGTTTTAAACTAAGGCACGCCACACATGGACCCTTCACGGTATGTGTGACACTTCACAGACCGTGTGGTGGGCCATGTGGTGGCCGTAAACTTGAAATCCCACAGTTTTGGGACCAAGTTTAGGGGTACGGCCAAGTATATGATCGGTATGGCCTCCCATATAGCTTCTGGAGTGAAATTTTTCTAAGCATGGAATCACCATCTCTTAAATTTATCATGAAATTTTGCTAAGGGAGGTGGTATGGGGAGTCTCACGGGTTGTGTGGCCTTGTATGGCTCATGTGGCCCTCTGTGGGAATGTTTCATTGAAAAATTCTTAGTATGGGATTATCATTTTGG
This sequence comes from Solanum virginianum, assembly GCA_000787875.1. NCBI lineage: Eukaryota > Viridiplantae > Streptophyta > Magnoliopsida > Solanales > Solanaceae > Solanum > Solanum virginianum. The sequence continues at coordinate 27,138 of DF366712.1, forward strand.
ACCTTCATCAAGTAAGTTTTTTCCTAGTGTCGGATCACAGACCATGCATACGGTCCATATGACCTTGCACGGCTCGTATGGTTGCCCTTGAGATGGAAATATTCAATTTTTTCAACTCATTTCATTAATGGGATTTTCGTAATTATGGTTTATCCTAAGGGACTTTTGTGACTGCCTATACTACCTAAAGGCTTCCTAATGACCTAAACTTTATTCCTCTCATTCAAATTCATTCCTCACAATTAAAAATTCTCTTGTCTCTCTCAAAGAACTCTAGTGGAAATTAAGCTTGGGGATCAAGGAAGGACTCTTTCTTCACCAAATTTCTTCTTGAATCTTCTCTATTGGCTAAGGTATGTGAGATTGATTCTTGGTCCCTTTAAACCAAGAAGACCTACTATTTTTACTCAATTTTATGAAATTTTGCTTACCTTAAATATGGATTTTAAGAATTATGATTTAATAAATTCAATTGAAGTATGTACTATGCTTATTTATTGATTTTAAGGTGATTTGAGCCCTTATATGTTGAATTACATGAGTATTATGATGATTTGAATATTCATTGTCCCTTTAAAGCTTGATTTAGGTATGGATAATCGAAATTGTGATTTGAATATTAATTTCACTTATGGATTTACTTGAATTTCATATAGAATTATTGATTTAAGATTGAATCTATATTACTCATGCTATTCTCACATCATTCATGGCATATGCATTCATAAGCATTGGATTTTATGAAAATTATGTTTATATATATGATTTTCATCAAATTATGGTTATGAAAAGAATATGATCACATAAATGTCTATTGTTATTGGCTCCTTGAGCATATTGGGTGCTTGCACCATATTGTCATGAGCATGAGCATGAGCTATTCCTATGCATGAGAAACATGATATTGAACCATGATTTGGTTTTTTAGCCCGATTACTAATGATTGTGAATTGTGTTTGGCTTTTAAGCATAAATGTGCATTAAAGTGATTTGAAGTAACTATTGCCACTTTTCGAAAGCATATATATGTATAAGTATTCTCATGGGATGTATTGACTTAACGCCGATGGACTGGGGGCATCAGGGCTAAGAAAGGTTGGTAGGATCCCCCTCTTCCCCAAGGGTCCACTCCCTTTCCTTGAACTATGTGCCAACATAGGAATGGTACCCACCACCGAAAAGATAGGGTCGTAATGGATGGTTATTTATTTATTGATATGATATTATATTGGAAATCCTTCTGAAAAGACTACGTCGTAAGGAAGGTGTCCATCCACTGAAAGAATGGGTCGTAAGGTGTGATGTAATTTAGTTTGGCAAGTAATCTTCTCCTACTGATGGGAGGTCTTCATCGGAATAATTCATGTTATAGCTCACATGATTTTGATTTATCTGTTATAGTCTGTCCCTTCTATATATGACCATTTATGTCACGACCCTGTCCGGTCATGATGGCACCTATTAGATCCCACCTATAGGAAAGCCAATTACCCAAGCCATAGGGTACCTGCCCTAGCTCTCTAGTCAGACCATAGCAAATACAATAATATAGATAACTGTAACCTACCCAGAACTTGGAAGTCAACTGTACAAAGCTATTATAGACTCAAAATAGAATATACATATAACCAGAATAACAATCTACATATACAGACACCACTACATATACAAAGCTAATGTCTGAATACAAAAGAATGCCGTCAAATAGAAAGAGACTGCAGAATATCCATAAATGCAGATCTTCACCAATGTCTCATGAATTGCCTGCGAACCCCTAACATAGCAACCGTGGCTAGTACCTAGACCTGCACAATGGAAAGATGCAAAAATGTAGGGATGAGTATAGGTAATAGGCACCTAGTAGGCATGTGAAGTACTGTAAATATAGAAGGCTCAAATATAGAGAACTGTTGTAAATGCAGCAAATCAAACTCTAATCAATGGGTAAACAGGTATAGAAAATCACCATACCCCAACTGAATCAACCCAAGTGGTGTGCAATGATACCAACTGATAAAACACAAGTAACTGCGAACCACAACTGTCACCGCACTAAGACATATGTTGTACGCAGGAAAACGAGGCTCAGAATAACCAGAAATAGCCCAAAAACAAATGACATTTCTTATCGAAAAATAACCTATATATACAACAACTTCTTGGAAAAATTTCTTAAAAATATAATCGAGTTAATAGAATTCAAATATACAATCATGTAGTTCTCGAAAAGTAGTACAATTTAGACCCAAATTTCACTTAAATTTGATGAGAAAAGGCCGAGATATCACAACTCAAATTTTTTCAAACAATCACAAAATAAACCGCAGCTACAACATTATTTTCACACCAAACAGAGCTCTATAAATTAATTTTGACATTGCCACGATGTGCGCCTCGTAAAAACATATAGAATAGACCCAAATTTTACCAAATTGGATTCAAAACAGATAACAAATCACATGTCGAAGTTTTTGAAAATATATTCAAAATATAGCTGCAAAAACAGTAATGTTTACATCAAATGATGTGCCAAAATTAATTTTCAAAGCTCCCGCAGTGTTCCTCTCGGAAAAAAATGTAGGTTAGGCTTTTGCATCGCCAAAATTGGGTCAAAATTCAAGGAGATATCATGTTTTAAAGTTTACTTTGTGTTTTTGCAAATTCTGGAAACACAATATGGATAGATATGAATTCTTCACTGCCTCTGCCACGTGGTAGCTCCTAGCTGGGTTACGTCGAATATGATCACATAAATGTCTATTGTTATTGGCTCCTTGAGCATATTGGGTCAAAGATACAAATGTTCCAAAATATGTATCTCTCGGTGCCACCTTTTAAATTTCAGCTACTGCTCAAGTTTAATTTTGATGTTTCGGCCTCATCCAAAGTCACAAAAATATAATTCATATATAAAATCTGATCAGAAACGGCATTCTTGACTCAATGGTGTAGTCGAAATTCCCATTGGAGGTCGTTTTATCTCAAAGTGGGCCCCATTTCCCAATATGAGTTTTTTCGAAGGGGCCAAAATGCACCCAAAGCCTTATGAACCGAACAAAAGGTCCTCCTAGACCAAAATTGATCCTTCGAATGTAAAGGTGCAGTCAGAATTTTTATTTGGAGCACGCTTACCAAAGACGTTGACTAAAGTCATATATTGACATGCTTTGGCGGCTAAATTTGCAAAACTAGATATGGATGAGACGATCATGCCTCTAGTCTAATTTGGTCGTTTCAGAGCTAATGGAACCCTCAGAATTACGTTTCAAGGCTGTTTACTAGGACTTTACCTAAAAATTAATTTATCGTTCATTGTCTCTCATTTAACTCAAAAACCTATATAATTGTCAAATGACTCATCAAACGACTGAAAATTCAATGTCAACAAGTCATAAGTAACCCGCGATCACTACGCAAATGCTCAAACTGATAAAATATTCACAGGATCACAAAAATGGCCTGGAGGGTCATTACAACATACCCCACTAATAGATCTTTCGTTCGCGAAAGTAAGAATGAAGGCATACCTGAAGACTCCTATAAGAATGAAGGTGTCTGAAGACTCCCATCCGAACCACATAAGGAACCCAACCTCGAACTCACAATAGATAGTGAATACGATAGTCATAAGCATCTCAACATCAAACAACAGTTCTGGCCCCCTAGCTAATCGAAAATATAATAACCCGTTAGTGTGCAATCGAGAATCAATATAACAATCTATAAGGGATCCTCAAAAAAACAACCCCTCAGCCCATCAACTCAATCCGCTAACATATAACAAGACATCAATAGGCTAAATATACGTGCCTTCAGCATACTAGTCAGTACCCAACCAATCACACTTATCCTCGATTATAGCCATATTCCACATGTCTCGACCTTACCTTATTTTTCGTTCCCCTATACAAGCAATCCTTACACTTAACCCCAAGTGGCTTCTCGGCTCACTGATACTAACACAGTTATATGCAATAGCTCATGTAATTATATTCCACTGCAAAGACCTAGCTTCTTTTCTCTTCCTGTTAAGACAAGCGATCACAGTAATAATAGTAATCATAAGTGTGATAAATAGTCAGCCTACCTTCCCAATACAACAACTTATTGACGTAACAATCATTAGTAGCTTTAAAATGATGATAGATATCCACAACATGACAGACGCTCCATATACCAATCACCCATACCTTCACAACCATCATATATTTAGAAAAACAACAAATACACAATTTACTAAACACCGACAGACTCCTTATATATTCCTTCATATATAGGTATACATCATATTTTCCACCACAGTGCCCAACCAAATATTATCATTCAGTCAAAAGTGAAGCACCACGAGTAAGGAAGATAAAACAATACTAATCACATACGTGCTAGCCCAAAATCAATTAATCAGAATTACAGCAAAACAATGTTATATAGCTCATAGCCAACCTCCCTAATCCAACCTGACACATATCGTCCCAACTGCCTAAGATCCAGTTGTTTCAACACATAATAACTCAACTACAACAATATAGTACTTAATAAGTCAAGCCCCAAAAAGTAGGGTCCTTAATAGGTCCACCATAATAATGAGATCGGTACACAAAAGTCATCAGATTCATACACACAACAGAGGCATTAATCAACCCGATAACATAACTAGAATGTAGTAATAACCATGATATTTCAGATGTAATTTTCTGAGATGTCCTCCACCTTAGTCTCAATTAATAGTAGTCTAATATTTGTAGCAGCACAACATCCTTATCTGGAGGCAATTTGGGCAAACTAGCAAAAGACATATCTGGCGACTCACTATCACCAAAACGGCTCTGCCATAGAAGTCTTAATTATTACATTGCCATCCTGAAGAGTCTATACTCCTAATCTCCCATTAATAGAAGGGACCTTCCACTACCTCAAGCAGGCAATAAGCTACGTAATGTTCTAACGATGTAAAACCATAACTCAAATACAAGGCAACCTAGCAAAATGATCAACATCCCCATGGCAAGCATAGAGAGGAATCCGAACAACATGTACAATCCCAGCCAACTAATAATTACATCAAGTCACCAGGGTAGAGTGGCCGAAAGCTCAGCTGATAGAGCAACAATGTCCCATCCAACCATAGATGACCCAACTAAGCCCCTGGACATAATACTCAACACATAATCTAGTTACCAAGGAATCAGGAGAACCGCATATCAACATAATCATCACAATAGGATCATAACCATAGAGACATAGGGTATACCTATCGATATAATTGGCAGTCAACCACTCAGATACTATATAACTCTCACATCAGACTACCCACTCTAGTATTCAAGCAGCAAGAGAATCATATGTATAATTCATAGGGTTTTGGCTTACTTCAGCCTCTAATATGGAATAGTCATAACATAGGTGATAAGTAATTAGAATCATACTGGTTATAGCATACTTATCCATAGCAGGAAGCCAAATGAGTCAGACAAGCGATCACATCATCAAATATGGATATACAGATATCATCAATGCTTAGTATTACCTCAATCATAACTTCTCCCGCCTGTATAATCTTTATCAGAAGTATTCACAACCTACACAACCTTTAAACAGTAGCTAACATACCAACCTTAATAATATATCCCATAGTTCCATACACAGTCATCGCCAAATAAGTAATTGATTACAAAACCTATCTCTGGGGCTCCCACAATCTCAATGCTTGTAGTCTTCCTATCCCGCTACCAAAAATTGCGTGCATCCAATCTCTACACAATGACCACTAGGGGTTGATCGCTATCTGGGACTAATAATGTCACGACCCAACCCCATGGACCGTGACTAGTGCCCGAATTGGGAACCCAAACACAATCACAAAGCCGAATGGCAAACAGAGGACATATATTTTACAAAAATTTCGGCAGAGTTTTCTTTGTTTGACAAAGTATCCCAAATTAATCTTGCACATCTAAAGGTACCAACAAAGGCCATACAAAGCCAACAAACATAACATATATATATATATATATGGGCCAATAAGGCGCTGACAGAATCATAGGACAGGACAGGGCCCCGTCGTACCCCTGAACAAATGTATGCAATGCAATGAACGAAAATACATATATATATATATATATACCATAAGTAGGCTCCGAAGTAGGGGACCAGTCCAAACAGCAGAAGGGGTGTCCTAGACTGGTGCATCACCAAACTGTACTTCAGTACCTGCGGGCATGAAATGCAGCCCCCGAAGAAGGGGGTCAATACAAAATACGTACTAAATATGTAAAGCAGAATATACAGAATATAAATTTGAGTAATAATCGAAACAAAAGTATAGAAGGCAAATATACACAATTTACTAAACACCGACAGACTCCTTATATATTCCTTCATATATAGGTATACATCATATTTTCCACCACAGTGCCCAACCAAATATTATCATTCAGTCAAAAGTGAAGCACCACGAGTAAGGAACCTAGCGCACAGGAACTATGGTCACCCGCCCGTCAATGGCGCCATAACAGAGCATAACACCAGAAAGTTAGAAATCTCTAAATCCCCGTCACATATCACAAAATGGTATGATGCCAAATATAACAGAAAGCTCGGCCCTTGGGCGAAGCTCAGAACCGCATCACAACATAAAACCGGAGTATATCATAATGCGCACGACAACAAATCAGCACGAGAACCGGTGAACGATATCATAGTAGGCACGAGCAGAATATTAAGTAATCACATGCATAAAATCATTGTCATAAATCCAAAAGATAAGTAAAGTAGTCATATTTGAAATCGGAATAACAATTATTATATTTTCTTTCAAAAGTTACCGAAATCAAATAAAAGGGCATCGCGGGACCCATGGACGGGTCCAACTTATAAATTCTAAAGACATAGGAATAAATGTTATGACATATTAGCACAAGAATACCAAGAAATAAATACGGATTATACACATGCTCGGATTGCAAGAATAGAGTTTCCTCGAGGCTCGTATCATAACCTATTTTAGCTAAGACATGCCAAAAAGGAAGGTTGCTTTACATACCTCAAATGCTCTCCAAAATAATCCAAACGCAAGTCCAATCCTAACTTATAGTTCGAACTGCCCAAGGTCTACAACAAATCATAAACATACCAAACGATTAACTAAAGACTTTTTGGGCATTAAATTCTAATTTTGCCCCCAATTCTACCAAAATTTTGACAGCATTTCTCCTGAAAATAGGCCATCCTTAGAATTCAGCTTGGCCCAAATCAATCAACAACAATAACAACAATAATCTAGCAATATCAATATTCAATTAGAAAGGCAATACACAATAATATCTCTCTTTATCATCATTTAACAATATTCATAAATTCGGCTAGCACACCAACACTTCAACTCCACAATGGGCTAGGGTTTCTAAAGGTGAGAAAATAGATGATTAATTGCTTCAACAATACTTCCATGCTACTTAGAGGCCTTAATATATGGGGTTTACATCAACAAATAATTTTTGAAAAGAGTAGAAATGAATTTCAATTCTTTGCTTACCTTGGTCGAGACTCCCTTAGAGTTTTTTTCAACTTTGCTTCTTTCTTCTTTTATTTATCTAAGTATAGAAATGATAAGGAGATAAAGAGATCATCCCTCATATATACATACAAGTTTTGGCCAAGTGTACATGGCCCACACCACACTTGGACCAACTAAACTCTAACACAATTTATGTGGGCACCACCTGATTACTTCAAGTTCTCCAACTTTCAAAAATTTCACTTTTGGTCCCAAACTTTTCCTAATCGATCCAATGAAGGAAATACAGGTTCTACACCCCCCTTTAGAACATTCATCCTCGAATGTTTACATAGCCTTACAAGTCATACAAATAATTTTGGGGGGTGTTTCCTCTCGATTATTATTTTGCCACAATACTTTTACAGAAGCCATATTTTTATTTCGTAACTTTCTCACCTAACGATCTAATATGTCTACGGGCTTCTCTTCATAAGATAGTTCTTCTGTGACCAAGATATCATCCATAGGAAAGATTCTGGAAAGGTCACCAATATGCTTACAAATTATAGAAATATGGAAAACTGGATGTAGTGCTTCCAAATCAGTAGGTAGATCTAATTCATAGGCAACCTTGCCTACTCTACGGACAATCAGATATGGCGTAATATATCTCGGACTGAGCTTTCCTTTCTTACCAAACCTCATAACACCTTTCATAGGTGACACTTTAAGAAAAACCCAATCACCAATCTGAAACTCTAAATGTCGACGACGATTATCTGCATATAATTTCTGTCGACTCTAAGCCCCTAATAACTGCTCTCGAATAAGTTTCACCTTATCCACTATCTGCTGAATCACGTCTGGGCCAATCAACTTAGTCTCTCCAACATCAACCCAATCAATTAGTGACTTACATTTCCTGCCATACAATGCCTCGTAGATGCCATCTGAATACTGGAGTGGTAGCTATTATTATAAGCATTTTCAATCAGGGGTAAATGATTATCCCAGCTACCTCTGAAATCAATAACATAGGCTCCCAACATATCTTCCAATATATGAATAGTGCGCTCGGATTGTCCATCAGACTGGGGATCGAATGTTGTACTAAGACTCACCTGCATCCCCAAGCTTGCCTGAAATGATCTCCAAAAATTTTCTGTGAACTGGACATCTCTGTCAGAGATATTACAAATGGGAACACCATGAAGTCACATAATCTCCTAGATTTGAAGTCTAGCATAATCCTCAACTGAGTAGATAGTCCGGACCGAAAGAAAAAGGGCTGATTTCATCAGCTGATCAACAATAACCCAAATGGAATCATACCTCCATGGAGTGCATCTGCCACAACGTTAGATTTCTGAGGATGGTAGAGAATATCAACATCATAATCTTTCAGCAACTCTAACCACCTCCGCTACCGCAAGTTCAGCTTCTTCTGATTAAAGATGTACTGGAGGCTCTTATGATCAAATAAATGTCAACGTGAACCCCATATAATTAATGTCTCCATATCTTCAAAGAATGAATCACCGCAGCTAGCTCCAAATCATGAATAGGATAAGTCTTTTCATATTTCCTGAGCTACCAGGAAGCATAAGCTATCACCCAGCCATGCTGCATCAACATACACCCTAAACCAACACCAGAGGTATCGCAATAAGTCACATACCCATTTAGACCCTCGGGAAGAGTCAGGACTGGAGCTATAGTCAACTTCCCTCTCAGCAATTGGAAGGTACGCTCACAAGCATCTAACCACTGGAATTTCGCTCCCTTCTAAGTTAGTCTTGTCAAAGGCGCTGAAATGGAAGCAAATTTCTCCTAAAATCTTCGATAATAGCCAGCTAACCCCAAGAAGCTACGCACCTCTGTCAGTGTCGTATGCCTAGGCTAATTCTTTATGGCCTCAATCTTCTGAGAATCTGCATGAATGCCATTAACTCTTACAATATGCCCCAGAAATTCCACTAAAGACAGCCAGAATTAACATTTCAAAAATTTAGCATATAATTTCTGGTGCCAAAGTGTGCCAAGCACTGTCCTCAGATGATCTGCATACTCCTCTTCTGATCAAGAATAGACCAAAATGTTATCAATAAATACACTCACGAACATATCCAAGAACGGCCTGAATACCCGATTCATAAGATCTATAAATGCGGCCGGAGCATCCATCAACCTAAAAGACATTACTCTGAATTGAAAATGTCCATACCGTGTCCTGAACGCTATCTTGGGAGTATCCTTCTCCCGTAGTCGCACCTGGTGGTAACCCGACCGCAGGTCTTTTTTTAGAAACATTTAGCTCCCCGCAACTGGTCAAACCAATCGTCAATCCTGGGGAGGGGGTATTTATTCTTTATCGTTACATTATTCAGCTGCCGATAATCGGTGCACACCACAATGATCTATCTTTCCTCCTTACAAATAATACCGAAGCTCCCCAGGGTGATGTACTAGGCCGAATAAAATCCATCTTCACTAGATCTCTCAGTTGTTCTTTCAATTCCTTTAATTCTACTGGTGTCACTCTGTACGAAGGAATAGAAATAGGTTGAGTATCTGGTAGTAGATCTTATAGCAAACTCTATCTCCCATTCAGGAGAAAGACCTAGAAGCTTTTCTAGAAATACATCTGGGAATTCATTAACAGACTGGAATTGACAGAAGAGTCGCTGCCTCTGCCCCCAATTCACTTACATGGGCCAGATGAGAAAGATACCCTTTTCAGATTATTCTTCTTGCCTTGAGGTATGAAATAAATTTACCCCTCGGCGATGTAGTA
>DF366711.1:7540-21876 GCA_000787875.1 Solanum virginianum
AGATGAGACCATTCGGGAGAAGCTAGAGGTGGCTCCGGTGGCCGATAAGATGAGGGAAGCGAGACTGCGATGGTTTGGACATGTGCAAAGAAGGAGTACTGATGCTCTTGTTAGGAGGTGCGAGAGGTTGGTTTTAGGAGCTACGCAGAGGGGCAGAGGTAGACCGAAGAAGTGCTGGGGGGAGGTGATTAGACATGATATGGTGGAGCTTGATCTTACAGAGGACGTGACCCTAGATAGGAAGAAGTGGAGGTTGCGAATTAGAGTAGTAGGCTAATTGACAGGGTTAGGCGGATGCATGGGTTAGGTGGAGGACATGTTTTCTTTTTCTGTGTTCTCATTATCTGTCTTATATGTGATAGTTATAGCATTATTTACATATTACCATGTGCTATTCATTACTAGTCACTCTTTGTGTTCCCTTCCCTTTCCTTTTTGTCATATCTATTAGTTGTATCATATTTACATATTGCCATATGCTATTCATTACTAGTCACTCTTTAAATATTTAATTCAATATTATTTATAAATACTTATATTTGTCTAATATAAAATTTTAATTTTAAATAATTAAATTTTATTTTTAAAATTTAATATATCCTTGTAATTAAACCAAACCAAACAATACACTTGTAATTACACTCTAACAAACAAATAGGATAGTGTAATTACCTTTGTAATTACACTCTAGCAAACAAATATGATAGTGTAATTACAGGATGCGTAATTACTACCCTAGTAATTACACCACCACTTCCAATTACTAGGTGGCTTTCTAAACGGACTCTTAATGTTTGTTCGATAGTAGACATTGATTTTGCTAATTCTATTGTCCTAGAATGATCATGTAATTTAATAGTTGTTCTTATATGCTTGGGCTTGCACCCTAATTTTGAACGCAAGGGATATATATAGTCCGGATTAGAATAGATACATATATCTTCTTACATTATTTTCCCTTGCAGCTGCCGTTCCATGGAGAAGTGGAATTACATAAATGATGGAATCATAAGATACAACTTTGTTATCTAAGAATATTAGTCAACATTTCACAAAGCATTAAATCTGCAATTGGAAGAGTTAAATGCTGACATGCAAAATGTGTCTAATTTATTGATAAATTATTAAATCATATATTTTCTTGATTTCTCTGCAGGCAGAATTGAAAATGCAGGATGTTAAAAATGTTATAGTGCATAATCTGTCGGTATGTCCTGCTTCATTTATCTTGTGTGTCTTGGATATTGAGAAGGTTGCTTGTCTTTTTTAATTTTATTAGTTATTTACCCTTTAATTCTAAATTAGGTGCTATTTACATTTCTTTTGCTGATATATTGAACACATTCTTTTTGTTTGATTTGATTCTGATGCTTTTTAAGTTTCTAATAAATCATCCCTTAGGTTGTCACGTTTATGATAGAAAATCCAAAACAATATTCCATCTTACTTCTTGTTAATCTATTTCTAGTATGATAGTTATGACTAGTTCATGATTTATGACATTGATATGTGGTAATATTGAAGCCTGAATGTTTTGCGAACTATGCAATTCCATTTATTTGGCATACTACTTTGGGACCTTCTTGAACTTGGTATCTTTTATTTAAATGCACAGTTGAAACTAATTTTGGTGGTAATTATCGCTTCCTATATTTCACTATTTGGTCTCGGAACAACCTCAGCCAAGGAGCTGAGATGCACTCCCTGCCACGTGAATTATTTGTCCCTGTAACATTTGTAATAATAAAATATATTTTTAACCTCTTTAAATTCACTAACTTTTAAGGGTCATATTTTCTAGTAAATTGTAAAAGAATATTTGCAACTCTATTATTTAGGGTAGAAGTTTTAATTTGACTACACAAAAAAGTAAAGAAAATGAGAAATAGAGGAATACTTTTTAAACTAATGTCTGTATAAATGGTAAAATATCAAAATATAATTTTAAATTAAATATTATCATATATATACATAATAAAAAATTATATATAGATATAATATTACAATATATATAAGAACGAACATTTTTTAACGTTGAAAAAAATACATAAATATCAAAAAGGATGTTACCTCACATTTTCTATTTGAGTTTTATTATTACATATAAATATAAATTTTTAGTAGAAGAAATGATCTAAAACATTTTAAAAAATGACAAATCAAATTCTGTAAAAATATATGTGCAATTCTTATTAGGTCATAATAACTATTTACTGACATAAATAAAAGAAAAAATTGATTTAAAAAAATCATATAAATAACATTAATTATAAGATAAAGGTAAGAAAGTACAGTAACAACACATACCCTGTGTAAGAAAATAAAAGAAATTAAAAGCATTGATGATGAAAGAAATTAAATGTGATCATCTTTTCTTTTTAAAAAAAGACAAAATGAAAAAAATAAAAAATAAATAGAATTTCTTTTCTTAGTGTGTGTGCGTAATAAATAAATAAAATGAAATAAAATAACTTTAATTAAAGACACAAAAATAGTCAAAACAAAAGAAGAAAGAAATTAATAGAATAAGAAAGTTGAAAGAAATAATGTCAGCAATAAACTTTAATTAAAGAAAAATTAGAAAAAAATAAATAATTTTTAATTAAAGATACATAAAATCAATTAAGACAAAATAAAAGAAAAAAAGAACTAGTAAATAAACAATAGATGATACATATATTATTGTCTATAAATTTTACTTTTATATAAATAAAGAACTCAACATCTTATATATTGAAATACAAAATAAGTGAAGTCATTTGCTTATTATGTGTAACACACACAATTAAAAAAATTGAGCACCGGCAAAACTAGGAAAAAATAATTAAAATATAGTAGAAAGAATATACGAATAGGGGGGTGGGGGGTGCAAAAATTATTTTTTTCAAATATAATGAAATAAGTAGATGATATACATATTATTGTCTAAAAATTTTAATTAAAAAGATGTGAACAATAAAATAGATTTGTTTTATATTAATAAGAATAGAACTTGGTAATTATATTATGCTAAGTGATAAGCTACTATAAACCAACAACAACAACATACCCAGTGTGATCCCACAAGTAGGGTCTAAGGAGGGTAAAATGTACGCAAACCTCACCACTACTTCATAGGGATAGAGGGACGGTTTCCTGGAAACCTTCAGCTCAAGAATCAAGCTCCATAAGCAGAAAATATTAGATATAGAAAAAAGGAAAAAATATAAAAAGGAAAAATGACTAATAATGAAAAACAAATGATAGTATGTAAATACAAAAAAGTAACAGTAAAAATACGTTACATTATCTTTATTTGTACATATTTGATTATGAAGGATTGAGGGTGGGATGGGGTGACGGTGGGGTGGAGTGTAGGGAGAGACGAGGTATATTTTATTGAGAAATAATATGATAGTGAAGCATTTTAGTACATAATATCTTTCAACATATTTGATAAGATATCACAATAATATAAAATACTTATAAATAATAATTTACTATTATCTGTTCCTTGTGCAGATACATATACTAGTTTCGCTAAAAAAAGAAGAAAAACACAGTTGAATAAAGCAGCACTGCATCAAAATATGAATAAAAAGAACTGCACATCTAAAAATTCATTATTTTAGCTAAAAAATGTTTATTAAAGTAAAATTAACGGAGCTCTAGGAATTTTGTTTAACAAATTTTGCTAGAGAAAAAAAGGCAGACAATTGAAACAAGTAGTAATTGCATTTAGAGAAGAAACAAAAAAAAAGTTCAGGTAAAATTTGTGGTATATTAAAAATAAGTTTAAAAAAAAATGTGCAGTTCAAATAAACAAACCATTATATATAATAATGTGACAGTAAACATTTGAAAAATACTTCACTTGGAAGTTGATTTATCAATATCTTTTATCAACCTTATTGATGAGAAGGAGCTTGTCTTCGGAATCTTGTATGATAAAATGGTATCACCTAAACTTAAATATAGAGTGGTGGTTAAATCATCTTTATTGTATCAGTTGAGTGTTGGCCAGTTAAGAACTCCCATGTTAAAATTTTAGAAGATACAAGTTGCGAAAATGAGGATGCTAAGAGGAATGTGCGGATATACTAGGAGCGATAAGATTAAGAATGAGGATTTTTGAGACAAGGTGGGAGTAATCTTCAAGATGGACAAGATAGGAAAGCGAGACTGAGTCACTGAGATGGTTTGAGCATGTGAAGAGGAGATGTGCAGATGCCCCAAGTGAGAAGGTGCGAGGAATTAGATATAGGGGTATGAGGAGAGGTAGAATGAGGTTGAAAATGTGTTGATGAGAGGTGATTAGACAAGAAATGATGCAATTTTATATTACCAAGCCCATGAATTTAGATAGGTAGGTATGAAAGTCACACATTAGGTCGAAGATTAGTAAATAGTGGAGTGTTGTCTTACTTTTCAAGGGTTTAGGTTTGTTGGTGTCGTAGTACTAGTTGTATTCTTTTTAGTTCTTACTTTTGATATCTATCACATGTTTATTGTGTTTCAATTATCACATTGTTTTGTTATTGATTCTTTCTTATAGGCTCTGTAGTGCTTTCGTTATTAATTACTATGCTTTCTTCTTTGTTTACTTGAATTTGTTGCACTTGAGCCGAGCGTTTTTCAAAAACAGTCTTTTTACTTTCATGAGATAATCGTAAGGTTTACATACCTCTGCCTTGTCCAAACTACACTTGTGAGGTTTTAGAGGGTATGTGGTTGTTGTACTGCCAAAAGCCACCAATTAGCCAAGGGGAGAAATTAGGACCAAAAAAAAAAAAAAATTAGATGTGCACCAAAGAAAAGGTGTTTAGGAGGGGTCCCGAAATATTATGCCTGAATAGTTTATTGATGGTACCTTGATAACCTCCTCGAATGGTTTGCATGTTAATAGTAGCCGATAAACTGTAGATACTTGATTGTCTCAATGGTGGTGCAGATTAAAGCTTTTGTGTTTAGAACATGAAAGATTGTTGTATGCTGCTGATTTTCCATATTGGATAGATTGCAAGATCCACTGACCTAATTTTGTTTTATAACTTAACTACGTAATTAGTCCGCGCTTCGTGCGGTCACAAGTAATCTAA
Source organism: Solanum virginianum (assembly GCA_000787875.1). Lineage (NCBI taxonomy): Eukaryota > Viridiplantae > Streptophyta > Magnoliopsida > Solanales > Solanaceae > Solanum > Solanum virginianum. Next base: position 12,619 of record DF366711.1, read on the forward strand.
TTAATTTTATAAATTTTAATATTAAAACTAATAAAATACTCTAAAATTATTAAGTTTTTTCTATATAGAAAACTTAGCATTATTAATTTATCTCAAAAATTTTTGTTAATGTAATAATACCAAAGTACTAGTTATTTTCAATGATATTTTTGGATTATAACATTATTTCTTCATATAATTGGCTTGCCAATAGTGTTTGAAGTCTCTAACTTGAATATTAAATTACTATAATATCCCCAACTTAAAAATCAATTTAGTATACTTTCTATATTTTATATTATATTTATTTAACTATAATATATTATATTAAAAATGGACAATTTCTCACATTGAAGGACTATGACATCTTGAAAAGGTTGTGATTTTTTTGGGTAGTGACTTTTTCGAAAAATTATGACTTTTTCAAAGAGTTGTACCTTTTTCAAAGGATTATTACTTTTTCGAAGGGTTATGAATTTCCGAAAGGCTTTGACTTTTTCGAATGGTTGTGACTTTTCTAAAGAGATTATTATAATACCTGAATTTAAAATCAATTTAATATATCTTAAAAGCGGATAATTTTTCACATTGAAGGATTGTAACTTTTTATAAAGGTTGTGACTTTTCAAAGAGTTGTGACTTTTTCAAAATGTTGTGACTTTTTCGAAGAGTTATGAAATGTGACTTTTTCAAAAGGTTTTGACTTTTTCAAGGAGTTGTGGCTTTTTTGAAAAGTCGTGAATTTTTCAATGAGTTATGACGTTTTTGAAGGGTTATGACTTTTGCAAAAGGTCGTGAGGTTGTGACTTTTTCGAGTTGTGACTTATTCGAAAAGTGATTTTTTTGAAGGATTATGACTTTTTCGAAGGATTGTGCCTTTTTTGAAGGGTTGTGACTTTTGCGAAGAGTTGTTATTTTTTCAAATGGTTATGAATTTTGCGAGTGGTTGGGACAAGCTAAAGTACTGTTTAATCAGAAACGATGCCTTTTGAGTTTTGTTAACATCGATTGGGTTGTTTGATTGATTTTTAAAATATTGAATTATTTATGAAAAAATAAATAAGAATTATGTGAGAGTGCCACGTAGGTGGGCCTAATATTCTCTTATATATATATATATGTATATATATATATATATATTTGTGGCAGATAAATTTAATTTTGCCAAGCTGTATATGTTTCTTATATGAAGTAGTTGGAATGAGGACCTATATTACTTCAGTTGAGATCCATAACTTTTTACATCGAGAGAAATTATACATCAAACACTGTTACTGTTGTTTTAAAGTTTTTTTTCCCTTGGTTTTTGAATAAGCTTGAATATTATCAGTTCTTGTACGTAGCCAAAATAATACAATGTAGGAAAAAGTTTCTAGGTTCATGTAGATATATAACAACATAAAGTTATCATGCTTGTATATCCATCATTCTGCTATAGATATATATATCTTTATTATTATTTTTTTTGGGTTTTTTTTTTTAATATCGTATGTTTATTTGGACTCTCAGTGTGACTATTGTGGACATCTCTTAATTTCGGTATCATTTGTCCCCATTATTGCAGCCTGGGATGGTGACAACTGATCTTTTAATGTCCGGTGCCAACACGAAGCAGGTAGAGTGCTGATCAACTGTTCCTTATGTTCTGCCTGTTTCGAAAAAGAAAATGTTAAAACAACTGTGTGCTTAATGCAGGCCAAGTTCTTCATTAACGTTTTGGCAGAGCCAGCAGATGTGGTAAGAATTCCAATATTACTAGTAGTAGTTGTTGTCCCGAAATGAAATATTTGCTTGATTGTAGGCAGGTCGAAAGTTTCATCAGGAACAGCTTAAACCAATATGAAATCCTTACTTCTACCCAGGGGCGGATTTACCTGTATGTAGGGGTGGGCATGATATTTTACACCGTGATATGGTTATTATGGTATTTGGTATGACTTATAATTTTTTTGGTATTCGGTATGATATTTGGTATTCAAAAAATAAATACCAAAATACCATATACCATACCAAAATATAATATATATATATATATATATATATATATATATATATATATATTTAAATATTAAATTATTTTAAATATAAATAGAAAAATGCTCAGTGGGCTTTTTATTTATATTAAGAAAAAAAGACTAATTATACAATTTATGTCCACAAAGCAAATACTTTCAAATTATTTTAAATATAAAAATGTTAAGTGAGCTTTTTATTTATATTAAGAAAAAAGACCAATTATACAACTCATATCCACAAAGCAGTTGCAGTAGTGTCTGATGTCTTAATTCCTAAAAATTCTTAGACCAAGGTCCATAATTCAACTATAAAAGAATGATACTTATTTTGTAAAGGGAGCTATATGTACAATTTATGTAGCATTTATGTACGATTGATTAGCTTTTGTTTATTCATTGTTCATAATTATGGTTACTGAATTACCATACCGTAAAATACCGAAACTGAAATTAGAAATACCAAACCATACCGAACTAATTTGGTATGGTAATGGTGTCGTATTTTTAGATACTGAATACTGAAATTACCATATCGATTTCTTAAATACCATGTCGTACCGTACCATGCACCCCTACCTGTATGGAAGGGGTGTCATGTGACACGGCTTCGTCAAATTCTTTTATATATACCTCCCATTTTGGCACGTATACCCGATTTCCCTTGGTGATGAGCACCCCGTCCTCAAGCCAGAATTGGCGCGTCTTCCCCTGACTTGCCAGGCCCAGTAAATTCTTGGCTTGTGGGTCTTGCTCTAACCCCTCCTTTATACTATCGACCATAGGGAAATTTGGGCTAGTGATGGAGGCAAGTTGCCTTTTTGCTCAGTATGTCGGCCACAACGTTGCCCTTGCTTGGCTTGTACTCCATCACGAAGTCGAACTCGGCTAAGAAGGCCTGCCACTTGACTTGCTTCGGCGTCAGCTTCTTTTGCTTAAGGAAGTAGCTGGTGGTAACATTATCTGTCTTTACCACAACTTTATTCCCAGCAGATAATGTCTCTACGTCCTTAGGCAATGTACCACGGCCGTCATCTCCTTTTTCCTGGACTGTGTATCACTTTACTGCATCATTGAGCTTACGACTCTCGTAAGCCACCGGATACCCTTCTTGCATAAAGACTCCTCCCAAGGCAAAATTCAAGGCATCCGTTTGCACCTCGTATGGTTTGGTGTGGTCGGGCAAGATCAACACCGGCTCCTGGACCACGACTTCTTTTAGCTCTTCGAACGTTACTTGGCACTTCCCATCCCAATCCTAGGTTCTTTTCTTCTTCAGCAGGTCAGTAAGGGGAGCGACTATAGCAGAATAGCCCTTGATGAACTTCTGGTAATAGTTGGCCAATCCAAGGAAAGATCGGAGTTCGAACACCTTCCTTGGTGGCTCCCCTTTCTGTATAACAGGACCTTGGACTCGTCCATCCGAAGTTTGCCTTCTCCGACAACGTGTCCCAAGAAGGTGACTTCCCGTTGAGCAAATGCGCACTTCTCGTTCTTGACGTACAACTCGTTATCCCGAAGTACTTGGAAGACTTGCCTTAGATGATTTACATGATCTTCCAAACTGTTGCTATATATGACAATGTCATCCAAGTACACCACCACGAACTTATCCAGGAACGGTTGTAGGACACGGTTCATGAGGGTGCAAAAGGTTGCTGGTGCATTGTGAGTCCAAAAGGCATCACCAGGAATTCCTACGAATCGTACCTCGTGACGCATGTGGTCTTTGGCTCATCTCCCTCTGCAATTCTCTTGGTAGTATCCGGACCGTAGATCCAACTTGGTGAACCACTAGGCTTGACCAAGTTGATCAAAGAGATCGGCAATGAGCAGGATTGGGTACTTATTCTTGATCGTGATCTTGTTAAGTGCCCGGTAGTCGATGCATAACAGGAGTGATTCGTCATGTTTGCTTTGGAACAAAATCGGGGCTCCATAGGGCACTTTTGATGGACGAATGTAGCCCATGTCCATCAACTCCTTCAACTGCCTCCGCAATTCTTCAAGCTCTTGAGGTGCCATGCGGTATGGCACTGCCGCAGGCGGGGTGGCACCTGGTACCAGCTCTATTTTGTGATCTACCTCCCTTTTTGGTGGTAACCTCTTCGGCAGCTTGGGCGGCATCTCTGAATTCCTCCAAGGCATGCTTGACTCCTTGGGGAAGATCTTCGGCTGAAGGAACAACTGCTTTTTCCTTCAATGCTACGAGGTAGGTTGGCTCCTCCTTCTTTACACCTTTGGCAAGTTGCATAGCTGAGATCTGCTTCTCTTGGAGTCGGGTTTCCCGCTTTAGTGGGACTAGATGAGTGTTACCTTCCTCCAAGATACACAGTGAGTTCGCAAAGGGGATTGGGATGGCCTTGACTTGGTCCATGAACTTAATACCCAAGACAAGTGGATAATCGTCCATGGTTACGATGGAGAAGTTGATGTGGTCATTCCGATTTCCTAAGCTGACCTTTACATTCCGGGCAACTCCAAAGGTCTCGGTCGGTGCAAAATTGACACCCTTAAGCCAACCGCATCCTTTCTCGTATCGGACGCCCATCCTCTTGGCCTCCTGCAGGGTGAGGAAATTGTTGTCGATTCCCGTGTCAACTAGTGCCTTCACGGTGTGCTCTCCTATCTTGGCTTCTGTAAACAACCTCCTCTTTTTTTCGTTCTTGGGCACCTTTACCTTCGCCTTGATTGCACTGAGGAGTTGTAGGCCCTTATCTTCGCTTCCTCTTGTTCGCGCTCCTCGATCAAAGCCGAGAGTTTGATCTTTTTGGGGCATTCCCTCACCTTGTGTGGCCCTTCACAAAAGAAGCAGCTAATCGGGGGTCTTTCTCTGGCCTTGTAATCCTTGGATCCCTTTGCCTTCTTTGTTGTCTCGTTGCTACGATGTGGGTCTCCTCCACTCTTTCCCTTGCCGCCCTTGTCCCTTGGTTTAGGTTTCTCCACTTTCCTGAACTCAATAAGAGACTCGACAATAGAGATAGCAGTGGTCAAGTCTTGAGCCCCTTGTCTTTGGATCTCAAGCCTGGCCCACTGTTGTAAACCATCTATGAAGGCAAAGAAAGCTTCCTTATCAGAATAATCGGGGATCTCAAGAAATACCTCAGTAAACTCCTTCACGTACTCCCGTATGCTTCTCTTGTGCTGTAGTCGCCTCAGCTTGCCACGGGCCTCTTCTTCAACGTTGCTGGGGTAGAACTGCTTGAGTTCGGCCTTGAACTCCGCCCAGGTGCTGATAGAGCAAGTGCCTCTTTCAATGTCCCCCTGTCTCCTTCTCCACCACGCCATCGCGGTGTCTTTGAAGTAGAGACTGGCCATATCAACTTTTAGGGCTTCGTCGGTCATAGCGAGCGCCCTAAAGTACTGCTCCATGCTCAAGATGAAATTATCTAGCTCCTTCGCATTTCTCGACCCTTTGAAAGACTTGGGTCGTGGAACATCTAACTTGGAAGGGGTAGTCCTTACCTCGGACGTAGTTGGATTCCCTTGGGCAAGAGCCCTTTTGCACAGGCTAAGCTCCTCCTCCGTATTCTCCAGCTTGCGTAAAAGCCTCCCTAGCTCTTCTCGCATTGAAGAAATCTCCGCCTTATATGTCTCCTCCATGGCCTTCACACTATCGAGACATTGGGCCAGGACTTGGTTCATGGTGGATTGCATCTCCTCCCGCAATCCGTCTAGGCATTGTTCGACCTCCTCGAACTTCTGGTCGATTCCCTCGAACTTTTCCTGCCTGTCGGCTATGGCCAGCTCCACCTTGGCTAGCTGTGTCTCAATCTCCACCATGGCCTCCCTGGATCGAGACCTCTGGCCCTTGGACTTCTCCTTATTGACTTGGATGATCTCGCTTCCGCCTTCCATTCCTCTTAATGTTCGGACGGTCTTCGAGCCTTTGCTCTGATACCAATTGTCACGGACTTGGTCGTGATTCCAACGTACCGTGCGGCCTAGCAAACTTTTAACGCTCAAGTTACTAGTTAGCCTAGCTCTCAACGCTTTGCAAAACTTTGAAAAGACTAAGATAAGAACTTTTATGAAGGAACTTGAATATTTGGAGGAACAAAGAAAAATCTTTGTATTAAAGGACTCTTGAAGGCTTTACAATGCTTTGATTGTGATTTGCTTTTCTTGATGATGAAAATGAGAGCCTAGGGGTGGTATTTATACTAGTCCCCTCCCTAAATGGATGGCTAGGATCATTTTGATCCAAGAGCTACAAATGCTCCTCTAGAAAGTTCCTACAAAAATATCTAAGATATTTACAAGGCAAGACTTTCTCTACACTTGTCTTGAGTCTTCTGGAAGCTTCCAGGTCCTTCTTGCAAGATCTACATGTCTCTAGGGAATTCTAGAGAATTCCAGAGTGCTCCCGCTTGCCATGGACGTTTTTAAGGTATTTTCGGGCAGAATTTGGATATCTCGTCATTAGGGAATTCTAGAGAATTCCGGAGTGCTCCAGCTTGCCATGGACGTTTTTAAGGCATTTCGGGCAGAATTTGAGCAGCTCGTCACATTCTCCCCCACTCAATCTGGCGACATCCTTGGTGCATCCTTCTTATAAGCATTGATAAGGTCCTGGTAGTACAACAACGTAAGTTCATGCTCCCAGCTTGCTTCACTGTCAAGAGATCCCTTCTATTTTACAAAGTCCTCTGTGTAGCTGAGATGACTCCCTCGTCTAGGAACGATTCGGTGCACAAGAATCTCTTCCACTTCTCATTCTGGCACCGTGGTGATGGCTCTAGGTGCTCTTTTTGACTCTCTCCGGCTTGGATCATCCTTATCTTGATGGTATGGCTTCAGTAGACTTACGTGGAAGACAGGATGCATCTCCAAATGCGAGGGTAGGGTCAAGTGGTAGGCTAGCTTTCCAATGCGTTTCTCCACGAGAAACGGCCCCTCATAGCTCCTCACTAACCCCTTGTCTACCTTGGCAAATCGTCTGCTTTGATGAGGAAGGATCTTCACCATGACTAAGTCACCTTCCTCAAACTCTAAGTGTCGTCTCCTAGCATCGGCTCATTTCTTCATCTTCTGCGCGGCCTTTGCTAAGTATGCTCTTGCCAACTCTGACTTTTCGTGCCATCCCGAGTTGGCGCACTTTTCTGCAGATCGTATGAAAACTGGGGTGGTCAGAGGCGGGACAGGAGTGTTAGATGTCCCGTGTTCGAATCCATTCGGCAGCATTTGCCTTTTTTTCCCCCTCTTCCTGACCCCTGGAGACCTGGACGTCCTGGGTTCGATTCCTCCCCTCTGCACTTTGTTTTTTCCCTTTCCTTAACTTCTGTTCTCTTTTTAACCCCTTATTAAAAATTTACAAGTCCACTTATTTCATTCAAAATCAATGTATTGATTTTTATTTTAGAAATATAATTGAAATAAAACTCAAAATCTTTGAGTCATTTATCAATTAGAATTATAGTTAGATAAAAATAAAAAAATTGTTAGACTCCTTATATTTATATATTTGTGACTTGTGAGTTTCTTCAAATTTTTTTTTTCATTCATCAATCACTGTCATTCAGCATCTCAACTCTCCATGTTGGTATTTCCTTTTTATTCTATTTTTTTTATTATGTACTTGAACTTTTTTATTTTTATTTGTTCATAATAATAATTTTATTCTTTTCTATTTACTTGTTACAATGAAATAATTTAGAATTCATTAAATTGATATTTAAATTTATATATGTGTGTTTTATTTTTGGATTTGCACATGAACAACTGATTTCGGATTATTTATTATATTATCTAGAATCATCTGTTATTTGATCATAAATTATTAATTGTGTAGATTATGTGATCTTAGTCTAAATTTTGATGTAGCAATATTTTTCTAAAAAGAATTCAAACTCAAGTTTTATAACTCAAGCTTCAACTTCAAATTACTGATTTGGAGGAACATCGTAATGAGTCAAAATATGGACGAAATGAAGAAATTGATCTAAATTTTATATTAGTGAAAAAAATATTTTTTCATAAAGTTGACTATTCTTATGCAAAAGCTTCATTGATTTTTCTTTTGAACTATGCTTATCCTATCCTATCCTACCACACTTGTCTTATTTCCTGTGGCTTGTTTTTACAGGTTGCAGAGTATTTAGTACCAAATATAAGATCAATACCGACCAATGGATCAACCAAGGCTACATACATACGTTTCCTCACAGGATTAAAAGCATATTCCCAAATATTCTTAGTTAAGTGGAGCACTTTTCCTCCTCTAATTTCATTCGCCCGATTTCTTTCTAATGATATCATGATTTTGTATTTCCATACAGAGGATCGCATTTGGTGCTAGAAGGAATCGGTATCTTCTTGAAGATTGATGCAATGGGTCCAAATTTGTTTGTGTATATCAATGGAAGCCTTACAATTTTTTACGAGAATAAAGTGGTTGACACTTAATGGAGTGGTTGTATATTACTTCTTCTTGACCTACATAAAGAAATGATCAAAGGCAATTTTTTTTTTCACCAGATATCATTTAAAAGCTCTAAATTCATTTTAGTACCAAAATTAGTGACAGTCTCGCTTTTCCATTGGAGTTGCCATCCCTGCATCTGCTATTTCATCTTTTATATTACAGACGACATGAATGCACATGTCATCCCCCCTCCCAGCTCAAATACTAAGTTCGTTCTTGGCCAGTGTGGACTAGAAAATTCGCAAGTCCAAGGTTTAAATAGGTATCTTTACTTGGGAAGCCAAGAGTGACATGCTTGTGACCTACTCAAATAACTAGGTCACGACTTGTTTTACATGCTAGAAGCAAAATATAACGTTGGTTTTTTAACAAAGAAACTAAGAAAATAATCGAAGATTTTGAGAAAAAAAATACTGCAGTGTTATCGAATGGAATTATTTTATTAATAATTTAAAGACATACATTTATAGCTATAAATTTTAACTACAAAATAGAAAAATATGCAAACTAATTTTATCAATAAAATTCAAATAAAAACAGAAATAAGCTAATACCTAATTTCTAGCCAAATAGGAATCTAGTAAAAATAATTTAAAAATTCAAAAACATAGCTACTGAATTTCTATAAAATAAATCTTTTAAAGAAAATGTAGCTAGTTATTTTATTTCTACAGGCATATCTTTAACAATTACTTTTTGGAGCACTTTTAAATGTCTTTAGTTCTCACAATGCTTAGTGTGGGTGGTTGAGTTGTTGGGTAGGCTGTAAATGTGTGTTTGACGTGGAGTACATGATAGAGTCCACACCCATTTTGGGGCTGCTGCAAATTGCAATGCAATTTG
>DF366710.1:8586-21876 GCA_000787875.1 Solanum virginianum
TGAGGTGATGCTATAAGGATTTTAACCTAATTTGGATGTGTTGTCCACTTATGATTAATTTCTGCTTGTTGGTTAATGTAATTTAAGCTGATATAGTAATTTTGGTTCTGCAGGTCCAACTATCATCTTTTTTCAAGAGAATGCAGGAAGTATCCTTTTGCTAATGTCTTTTTGAACAATTTATGGATCTTGTTTCCATATTCCCTTTCTTAATCTACTTCTAGCACTCATGTTGTAACAGCCAACCCAATCTCGTTTGGTTATCCTTTACTGGTTAATTGCAGATATTGCACACCGTCTTGAAATGGTTCGGATAATGTTACAACGTTTGCAATGCAATGTTTTTATGCTTTCCTATCGAGGGTATAAATCATTTTCCCATGTTTATCAGTTTCCGGTCTGTGCTTTGTCTATGATATTAATGGTTTTTTCTCTTATACTGTAACAAAGTTATGGAGCCAGTGATGGATCCCCTTCTCAACATGGGATTACAAAGGATGCTCAGGTTAGCTTTCCCAGTTGAACAGTTTTTGACCTACACTTATCTATGAAATTACATTCTTGTGCTTCTTTTTCAATAGGCTGCACTGGATCATTTAGTTCAGAGGACTGATATTGACATATCAAGAATAGTAGTCTTTGGAAGGTCACTTGGAGGAGCTGTTGGAGCTGTTCTTGCCAAAAACAATCCTGACAAGGTATTGTTGCTAATCATTTTTCTTTTTGTCATGCTGTTAGGCTTAATAATGTCATAAAGCCTGATTATCTCTAATATGTTTATTCTCCTTTTTACTCCTCAAACTTAAGTTCAACATGGGCTCCATCAAGGGAAGAGTATTCATGGTACTTTGTTAAGTTTCTTTCGAACCTATACTCTCCGTGGGTGCTCTTGGCTCCACCTGATTGAAGTAAATAACTTTGGAGGCACTCTTCGGAGGTTGGTAAGAACACAGGCTTTCAAGTGATAAGTAATCAAATCTGAGTTCATCACCAGGATGAGAGGGGCAACTTATAACAAATGACGAAGGAAAAAATTATTTTCTTTTTAGAACGAAAATAACAAGCTACTTTTCTTTCCCTTTAGAGTAAAGAGCAGTCTCTTCTGCACTCAAATCATTGACAGTAAGATTAGATATTTGCTTGTAATATAGCATTTTATGTAATGCATGTACAATTGGCTGCTTTAATTCTTTTTTCTAATCACTTCTTCAATGGATGTGTTTGGGAGAACGATCTCTCCCATTTTTCTCAAATAAAATAGAAGTCCATATACGCTTATGATGTTAGTCTCTTGCGTGTCTAGCCTCTACGATTTATCTCATGACCGTGATATTCTTTAAGTACATGACCTCTTTTGTGCGTATTGTTCATTACGTAACTAGAAACTTATGGCTCTTCTAGTATTGACTTCTACGCCCCATCAGAGCCTGAGTTTACCTAATCTTCCTCCATTCCACAAACTTTAATCTTCATCCAATATTATGTCCAGTTCATGCATAAGAGAAGAGTTTGACATCTAAAAGAATGTAATAGTAGTCTACTGTTCAACTGAATCTTTATTAGTATTAAAAAACATTACCTCCACATTCCAAGTAAGAAAATCGCCCTTTCCTTAAAGTAGTTCTGTTATTTGATGTGAGTGACCAACTATCTAGATTTTTGTAGTCTTTTAGTATTGTTCAGTTGATCCTGAGTTTCTTAGATGATCCTCAAATTGATTTGCCTCGAGTATGATTTTCTTGTTTGATATTCAAGCTCCTTGTTTATATATTTTCTGTTTGATGTATGAGGTGATCCATTTACTTTTTGAGGTTTTCCCACTGCTAATTACATATAGTTGATTAAGCACGTTCTTGGTCAAGCTGCATAGAATGGAGTCCTTGTCTATTTTGTTTTGGGGAATCTGTATGGACCTCTTTTTTGTTTGTTCGTGTTCTGTGTCTGTCTTTCTGGGTTTTATTCCAGACCTTTCTGTTCCAAGGTGTCTAAATTGCTGAAACCTGAAAGTGCTTATAACTTGTATATGTTTTTTGACATGCAAATCCTAGTCTTCTTTAACTATTGTAGGTTGCTGGGCTCATTTTGGAGAATACTTTCACCTCAATCCTGGATATGGCTGGAGTTCTCTTGCCATTCTTGAAGTGGGTCATTGGGGGAAGTGGCTCAAAGGGTTTCAAACTTCTTAACTTTGTTGTTCGATCTCCATGGAATACCATTGATGTCATTGGTGAGGTGAGGATGCATCTTTATAACTCTCTGTCCCATCAGAAGTGACTTGAGTTGACTTTTTCTTCAGAATAATCTTCACGTTTACTTTATTGAGTCTACTAAAGGTAGAGAAAGTTGTGAAGATGTGAATTTAGTTTGCAAAGTTCAAGTTAAATTCTTGGAGGGATAAAAATTACATTTTAGCAAATAATTCATAATTTTTAGGATGGACTAAAACAGAACTGGGTAAATTAAATTGGATAGATGGAGTAAATCTCATGGTTTAACTAATAGTGTACTGTTCTAAAGTAGAACGTGGATAAGACATTTCAGATCCTTTTTATTAGTAGGCATTTGACCATAGAAACCAAGTATTTTTCACTTTATTTAGAAAATTTGAAGTGGAATTGAAGATCGAGTTGTGTTTGATTATAGTTTTTGTGAGGAATATTGGAGAAGAATATTATTGAATTGTTGTGTCCTAAGTTGCTCGGACTCGGGTGCGGGTGTGCGATACGGGTGCAGATCCAAAGGTCGGATCCTCCGTGGTCTAATTTTCAAGATTCGGGGATATGGATCCATGTATAGATACGGGTGTGGGGATTCGCCTAAAAATAATCAAAATATCTAAAATTAGAGTGATAAAACCTAAATTATAAGATATTATGTGGAAAACATAAAGAGAATCCTGGAAGGAGATTAAAGGAGAAGGCGTGAAATAGAGATTTCTATATAAAAGGTATTTCATTTTCTTCAATTTCACCTTAGCTTTTGTATTGATTACAGAAATCATTAAAACTGTCCAAACTTTCCCCAACTTTTACAACTAGGATACTATAATTCAATCCTTTTCCAAGTAGGATTCTATATACTATTCGTATTCCTATTCCTATTCTAAGTAGGATTGTAGATATTATTCTTATTCCTATTCTAACAGTTTTCGCAAAGAATATTTGGTTTGCTTGAATGTACTTTTCCTAAAAACATGAAATATGATTTGTACCTCAATTTCTTAAAGCTAACAACACCATCCAGCTTCATTAATTTACATGAAACATACAATCAAATCTGTTCTATAAGAGTAATATCTCATAATGGATAGTCACATAGTGTCATAAATAGGCTCCCACATTTCTTAAGAGTAATCTTTATGAAAGAAACACAGAAATAGTCCATATCTACATTACCATCGGACTAAACAGACATAGAAACACAAACAAATTAAACAAGGATGGAACATAAAACTCTCCTAGAAAATGACAACGAGATCATACATAAAGCAGCCTAATTATCTACATGCCTGTTTTACCATTTCAAAGGAACACAAAGAAAAACTAAAATCCAATAGAAGTATATGTATCAAACCAGGAAAAAAACAAGATTTTGCAAGTAAAAGTGCATATAATCAAAGATTTAACCTCCCATGTAAGCACCCATTTCCAAAAATGCATAATAAAGTGGTACTCCCTCTCACTGTTTTAGTTTTTATGATAAGGTTTGGCACGACCCTTAAGAAAAAAATTAATTGGAAGTGTTGTTTGACTAATATACCCCTTATAAATAATTAAATTTTTATCTATACATGTGCCTCTTAATTCTAGAGTAATTAATGCTAAGGACAAAGTTGGAAAAAAATAATTAATTCTCTCTTTATTATCTAAATTGGCAGCTATTTTGGAACTAATAACTAAAATGGGACGGAGAGAGTACTTAATTTAGACATCTTGAGTTAACACCAAGCAATTTCTTAAGTTCTGCACTTCTTAAATTTCTTGCAAAGTGATCACTTGGCTGGTTCAATAGAAACCAACTTTTTATAAAGTTCTGCACTTTTTAAGATTCCCTGGTTGGTGGCTGATATAAATAGGGTCCTTTTTTTTTTTTTTTAAAAAAAACCAAACATTTCGGGATTTTTTTTAAAAAGAAAAAGTGGCTGATATAAATAGGGTCCTTTTTTTTTTTTTTTAATAAAAACCAAACATTTCGGGATATTTTTTAAAAAAGAAAAATAATGCAATGGTCAAAAAAGTGGAAACAGGTTTTGAGGTGTTTTCTAAATTTAAAATACAACTTCAAGTTGTATTTGGAATTTTCATGCTCAAATGCTGATTTTCAAATGAAGTGATTTTTTTTTTGTGGAAAAAGTGAATAATTCTCTTGGTCAAATGGCTCCTAATAAGATTAATTTCTTTTTTCTAAAAAAAAAAAACTTCATCTTCTGACGTATTCGTTTACTATGAAATGCACATGAATTGCATGCCAGTCGTATATTTGTAATTTCATAGATAAGATGCAAATGATCTAGTTACTATCTTGCACGTTTTGATAACAGCAGGGTTTCTTATTGAATATGACCCTTGTGTAATATTATAGTGTCCTGAACCATCTTAGATTTTATTTAATATTTGTGAAGTGCCTTATATTTATTTATTATTTGAGGTGCTAGAAGCTGGTCAACTTGACCCTCTGACGTCTGGCTTATGTTATCTGATGCTTTTGAGTGCAGATCAGGCAACCAATCCTCTTCCTATCTGGATTACAAGATGAGATGGTACCACCATTCCACATGCAGATGTTATATGCAAAGGCAGCTGCACGCAACAGGCAATGCTTATTTGTGGAATTTCCTAACGGGATGCACATGGATACCTGGTTGGCAGGTGGTGATCACTATTGGAGGACAATTCAGAAATATTTGGAAGAAACTGTACCAGAGAAGAAGGATGATGAATCAAAGAAGGATAAGGAATTGTCCTCTAAGCAAAATGGTTAGTTGCAGATATCAGCTTCATCTGCTATTATTCTGCAATCTTTTCTTTGTTGTCTGGCTTTGGGCATCTTAATTATCATCTAAGAAAATGTTTGTGAAGTCATAGATGATGAATCTTCTTGGGAGGGTAATGTAAATTAGAGTTCTATAGTGTGCAAGCCTCCTGTAGATACCTGGACAGTTGGCCCCTTTGAAGCTGTCCTGAAAAACAAAATTGCTCTGTCAATGACTGGGTCAAGTAAGACTAATCCCTCTGGATATCCGAAATGGAATTCATGTCCAATTTTATCAGCTCAAGGAATAGACCATTTTGTAATGTCTAAAATTTATTGTCTCGAAAATTAACACAAACGAGAATTTGGAATGGAAATTTGAGAGTATGATATCCAACAGGTATCTAACTGTTTGTAGGATGGTAAATGCTATTAATTCTTTGAATTTAGCTTCTGTTATAACTCTCCTTTCTGTAACTACGAGATTGTTAAACTATTTACCTTTCCAAAATAGAAATTACTGCTACCTCATATAGCCATTTATTTCACCTTGTGGATCATTGTTTCTCCATGCCTTGATGTTTGTATGCTGATGAAATTGCAATCTTTACAAGTTTGCATAATGATGAACTTTAAATCTTTTCTAGGCTAATCATGTCTGTTCGGTTCATGATATGATTTGCAGTATCTTCAGATTCTGTTGCAAGCTGAAATGTTGAGTTTCAGGCAGCTCAGATGTAACTCTGGATTCCAGGATTCAAATATGTTTCTTTTGATGTTGCAGTGATGAAGAGCACTTTGTGATATCAAAGGACTGGAAGTGCATCCTTTCAAATATTTATTCGTCTGAGGATATTTTTTGGTGTCCTATTTTCAGAAGGGAAAAAGATGTGGAGGGTCTTCATTTATACTAACAATACTAGGGTGTCCAAATACAGGTCCAGCTGAGTCATGTTGTATGAATAAGGATTCAATTGTATGCAAAACGTAAAATGGCAAGTCTTCGCTGGAGAGTGGTAGGCGGAAGACATTCTTTCGTCTGAATCTCTTACTCTTTATTTTGCGGTGTGATGCTTTTTTTTCTTCAAACCAAGTTATAGCTGGTGAACTTTCAGCTGTGTGCTATTCAAATTCAAACTTATTAAGTGCTACTTTATCATGGGACGGAACCAAATATTTTCCCGACAGTATTAATTTACGTGATGTTAAATTATTGTGGATCTTACTTATCTGGATTATCAACGTAAAGCTTGTAAGGTTCTTCTGAAGACTTGTTCGTATTCAATTGTCAAATTTTCAACTACAATATGCATACTATATCATTTGATATATAGTTGGCGTGAATTGGGAAATGAAGTTGGAAAGAATAAGGAAAATGTGGAGGTAATCAAGTTAAGAAAAATGAGGAGTTATTTCTCCCTCATCAATAAAATAGAGAAAAAGTGTACTATTTATATTAGGAAATACTTCATCTAACTCTTAAAGAGTGAAGTAAAGGGGATTCTCTCGCATCGTTGTCACCGTTGCTTAACTCGTCCTCGGCTTTGGCAAATGATTGATTGATAAAATTTTTGGACAAAATTTATTTAATTAATCTCAAGATTTTTCTTTTCTGATATTAATTCCAATGAAATTATTAATTAATTAATTAATTTTCACGGAATTAATGGATTTTAACAGTCTTTTAACTTTTCGTGGGAAATATAATCTAGAACAAACATCTACTTTTCCAGCGGATGCCATGCTAATAGAAGTCATCGCTGCATTTTTCAAACATGAAATTTTCTCTTCTTCTGCATGTATTTTCTTACAAAATACAGATTCGAGACTGTTTGAATCCATTACTGGTTCTTTGAGTTTGCTGAAAATTACCAGAGTTTGAGGTACTCCTACTCTGTAATTATTAATTTGTTTTATCTTAGCACGTGTTGACTCATAGCATACACAAGTGTACGTAGTCGAAACAAGTAATAGAGTGGTCTTTTAAAGATCGGGATGTCGAACCCAAGAGACTTGATATAACTTGCGAACTATTAAAACTAGGAATTATGATTATACTCAAGTTGATTCTTGTGAGTAAATATCAATATAAATGAAATTCCGGGAATGTAACTTTGTCGATGCTGAATTTGTTATTAAACATTACAATTATGATTGAGTTGTCGATGTTGATTCAAAGGGTTGAAATTACCAAAATAGGGTTGCACACCTCTTTTTAGCCTATTTTTAGTGTTTGCCTAACTACATTGTTGAACGGGGATAGACAATCCAATAAAAATGCATTAAAGATGTCATCCTTTATTTTGAATCAAGCATGGTGTAGAGGTAGTTGTCACAATTCTCCAATACACAAATCAATTTATTTTCATAAATCAAACAAGCTTCTTATACTACCTATGTTCTATGCATCACAATGAAACTAGAAATTTAAGAAGTTGGACTAACCAAAGGTTGGAAGACTTGTTTCTCCTCTTCCCTTCACTGATTTTCGTCCCAAAGAATACAATGATCAATTACAACTAAGATGGGCTATCTTATAGCACTAAAAATCCCTGAAAATTTGGCTTTTCCCAACTTTTCCTCAAGTTCGTGTTGCGTACTTAGCCTACTTTTTATCAACTTGCTATTTTTGTCGGCTAACTCAGAATGAACGTGGACTAGGTGTTAAACATTTTCTTAGCTTTGCCACATGTTGATTGTCTCCACTTGGTTCATGTATCACTCCGAAGCGATGTATTCTAGTAAAAATTCATAAAAATCACAACATGGTGCACTTGGTCCAACATTAGCAAAATACGCAAAATAATTATAAAAAGGTTTAAAATATTATGATTTGACCCTCGAGTGTCACTCTACTTATGGGATTTTTGATTAGTTAGGCGTATTTTATACGCCTAAGATCAGGAGGAATAATCCATAAACCTTGGGTACAGTAAGGGGATTAAATTCCTTAAGGACACACATTGAATTCTGTGAACTCAGATTGTTGAACGTATTTTCTTTAGATTCTGTTTTCTGTAAAGCTATTAAATACAAGACTAACAAACTTAAGGAATTTAAATTTTTTTCTGTATTTTCATCTTCTGATTTTTACTTTGGAGATTAAAGTCTTCATTGCTTCTACTCTGGTTAAATTTGAAATTGATTTGAAGATATAAGAACTTCATCATTCAAATTCATTCTATAGGTAACAGAATTTATATTCATTCTACACACTAAGTTGTTTGTCTGTTTGAGACAAAAAATGACTAATTCAAATGAAGTGAACGTTGGAGCAATGAATACTATAGTACCATTTACTGCATCTTCAAGTCGTTCAAATGTTGTCCCTAAATTCCACAAGCAAAAAAACCTGCAAAATTCACTGGTGTTGATTTCGAAAGGTGGCAGCAAAAGATGTTCTTCTACTTGACTACCCTAAGTTTACAGATATACATTAATAGAATGTTCTTGTATTGGCTAAAGAAACTCCGAATGATGAATGACTCATGGTGACTGAAGCTTGGAGGCACTCAGATTTTTTATGTAGGAACTACATTCTAAGCGACCTGCAAGATTATCTGTACAGTAACATGAAGACTTCCAAGGAACTATAGGATGCTTTGGAAAAGAAGTACAAAACTGAAGATGCCAGAATTGAAAATTTTATTGTGGAAAAGTTCCTAGACTATAAGATTATAGACAGTAAACCTATTGTTACCCAAGTTCAGGAGTTGTAGGTTATAATTTATGATCTCCTTGCAGAAGGTATAATTTTATTTAATACCTGGTTTGAACAATTTTTTTCTTAATACTGACATAATCTTTAATGTAGGATTAGTTGTGAATGAAGCTTTTCAAGTGGCAACCATCATTGAGAAGTTAGCCCCACTTTGAAAAGACTTCAAGAACTATTTAAAGCATAAACGCAAGGAGATGTCTGTTGAAGATCTTATCGTACGCTTGAGAATTGAAGAGGACAACAAAGCGGCAGAAAAGTGGTCACTGACAAATTCAACAATAGCAAGGGCAAATATTGTTGAAGAAGGACCAACTATCAAAAAGAGAAAGAAGTCATCTAGACCAAAAGGCAATCCACCTAAAAAGAGGTTCAAAGCTAATTGTCATAACTATGGGAAGGTTAGATATAAAGTTGTTGATTGCCGCTCTTCAAAGAAGCAAAAGAAAAATAATCAAGTAAGTATGATTGAGAAGAATGAAGACGTAGAGAATCTACGTGCCATGTTGACTCAATGCAACTTGGTAGGAAATTCCAAGGAGTTGTGGCTTGATTTTGGAGCCACTTCACATATTTGTGCAGTTAAACAAAATCTTTGCAACATATGCCCCTGCTGCACCTGATGAGACTATTTATATGGAAAATTCTTCCACGACAAAAGTTGAAGGTTATGGCAAAGTGTGTTTGAAGATGACATTAGGTAAGGTGGTGACTCTAAAAAGAGTTTGTCATGTTCCAGAAATGAAAAAGAATTTAGTATTTGTTGGTCTTTTGGTCAAGAATGGATTTAAATGTGTTCTTATTTCTGATAAAGTTATAATTAGCAAAAATGAGATGTATGTAGGAAAAAGACTACTTGACTGAGGGCCTTTTCAAACTGAATGTAATGGTTATTGAAAGTAATAAAATTCAGGCTTCTTCCTATTTACTTGAGTCAAATAATCTATGCATTCACGTTTAGGACACATCAATTATAAAACCTTATGAAAAATGAGTAATTTGAATCTATTGCTAAAGTTTGAAAATAAATAGGCGAAATGTCAAGTATGTTTGAAATCTAAGTATGTTAAGCATCCTTATAAGTCAATTGAAAGGAATTCAAATCCCCTGGACTTAATTCACATAGATATTTGTGACATGAAGTCAATACCAACTCACGGTGAAAAGAAATATTTCATTACTTTTATTGACGATTGTATGTGATACTGCTAAGTTAATTTACTTAGTAGTAAAGATGAGACAATTGAAGCATTCAAACAGTACAAGAGTGAAGTTGAGACACAACTGAACAAAAGGATTAAAATGATAAGGAATGATATGGGTGGCGAATATGAATCTCCCTTTGAGGAAATATGCTTGAAATATGACATCCTTCATCAAACAACAGCCCCTTACTTACCACAATCCAATGGAATTGCGGAAAGAAAGAATAGAACACTTAAGGAGATGATGAATGTCATGTTAATTAGTTCTGGTTCACCCCAGAACTTGTGGGGGAAAGCTATCCTTACGGCTAGTCAAATACTAAATCGAGTTTTCCATAGTAAAACACAATCTATTCCATGTGAAAAATAGAAAAAAAAAGCCTAACCTTGAATACTTGAAAATATGAAGATATTTGGCTAAGGTCCAGATTCCTAAACCTAAAAGGACAAAACTAGGACCCAAAATGGCTGACTGTGTGTTCATAGGATATGCTATGAATAGTAAAGCATATCAATTTCTGGTGCATAGATCAGAAAATCCTGATATTTATATTAATATGGTAATTGAATCAGATAATACCAAAATCTTTGAAACAATATATCAGTATAAGAAAGAATATGAATCATCTAATGAAGGAACTAAATGACCTCGAGAAGAAACAAAGGAGAGTGATCATAATGAGAAAAATCCAAGGCATAGAAAACGTCAAAGGACCTCTACTTTCTTCGGACTAGATTTTATAACATTTTTTGTTAGAAACTGAGCCTCAAACCTTCAAAAAAGTTGTGACTTCTTCAATAACACAATATTGGAAAGAGATAGTCAATAGTGAGATTGAATCCATAATGAATAATCATACATGGGAATTGGTTGATCTTCCTCCTGGAAATAAACCCTCAGGGTCTAAATGGTTTTTCAAAAGAAAAATGAAAGCTGATGGCACTATTGACAAAAATAAAGTGAGGCTTGTTGTTAAAGAATTTAGACAATATGAAGGTCTTGACTACTTTGATAGTACTCACCGATAACGAGAATTATGTCAATTGGAACGTTAATAGCATTAGCTGCAGTGTACGATATAAAAATATAATACCCCACATCTTACATGTATAAGTGTTATGCAAAGAAAACATGATATGACTTGGTCAAATTAGCACCAATTTTTAAAAGTGCTTGAATCTCAAATTAGAGGGCGATGTATACATCTAACGTTTAAGACGGGTGAGTGTATATAAGTTATAAGTCAAATTGAGGAGATCTTGACCTTAAATGAAGTGAGAGAAGTGAGGTGCTTTAGGACTTAGGAAACTAGCAGGTGAGTCACCTACTTGCTTAGCTTAAATTTGCTAGCTAGACCGAGACGAGGCCCGACATTGAATCTGTCCAAGTTCGNNNNAGTACAAAACCCTTGGTAGGTTGGTGATTCTGTCCAAGTTCGATAATGAATAAAGTCTGAACTAAGGGTGTGACTTGAGCCCACATTTTAGCATCATAAATGGACAATATGTATAGCCCAAGAAGAATAATAAAAGTGCCCAAGTACATCATAATCCACTTGAATAATTAGGCTCAAACTAAGTGAAGAGAAATTAGGAAAATGGGCAGCTAAAGCCCATCAGTTTGCAACCTATTTAGGCCCAAGTGAAAAGACCAAGCTGCTGCATCACCACTTTGGTAAAATAAGGATAAAAATCCAAGATAAAGTCAGCCAAAAGTATCTCTTTATAAAGGCTTACAAGCAATACCTTTAAGTAATATTAAACTTGGAAAAAAATTCAGCTTTCACAAAGCTTTCTCTCAACACTTTCTTGAATTTGTAAAGCAGCAACAAGGAGACATTTCGGGTTTGTGGAGAATCCCTACACCTCAAGGGTAAAGGTAATTAAGAATAATTATGTATTTAATATGATTTTCTTATGAAAAATAAGAGACTAGGTTGGTTATGTTTATGCTGAAAGTTTTGGTCAACATGTGTTCCAAAGGTTGTTGTATAACTTTTTTGTTTAATTGGAAACTTTTCTCTTCTTGATTGGTTAGATTATGAAGTAAGGTTTATGTTTTAATAAGTTTCAGTTCTGTAATGATAAAGTATCATGGTCGCTACACTATTTTGTTCTACGTAAATAATTGAGTATTAGTGTGTTATCCTAAGTGTGCTGTTTGTAGAAATTATGAGCTGATTAATTAAGGACTATTGCCTCACGTCCTCCACCTATTTTGGGAACTATTTTGGGACTATTTTAGGACTGTGTTGTATGCATAAATGTGATGGGAACAGTTTGGTTGAAGTTGACACAAGGTTGGAATGGTTAACGTCGAAATGTAGTGAAAGGATGCAATGTTATGCTGCCTATTTGTATGTTGTGTGTAATTGTTATGTGTTGTACTTTGTGGGCTGTTGTGAGTTTGTTATGGCACTAATACAGGCTGCATATGATAGGTATATGTGAATGTATATTAGAAAATACGATTAGAGGTGGAAAGGTTGAAAGAACACACGCAGGTTGATAACTACACGCTTGCTGCCCGTGTGTTATTTTTTTATATGAGATTGGGCTGCCAAGATATATCTATTGGCTGCTAATGCTATTTTATCATCTACTATATTATAGATAAATATTTGGAGGTAGAGAAGGTTATCTCGAGGTAATAACGAGGTCATACAATGAGGTTTGTAAGGCTACTCGATTTCGTATTACTTGACATGAAATCTAGATTCTTCCTTTGCACATAAAGGCACTTACCAACTCTGACACAACTATTAACCGTGTCTCCACTCTTTCACATGTTCATATTCTAGCATACATAGTCACCTTCAAATCTACGTACTATCATGACCCAAGCCTAGGGCCTAGACATGACCGGCTTTTGGGGAACCTGAAGGAACCCTAAATAAGCCTTGTAGCATATCATTACACATCTTTGGCCGCAGAAGCAATGCAAAATAACGTAAGAAACATAAATAAGGAGAATTGGGACTATGGAAGAGACTCATATTTAAATAGCTTAAATATTATAAGTAAGTCAAAGCTCAAGCATAATACATAACTTGCCCAACAACATCTCTAACATAGGACTTAACGGGGGCCAAGACAAGCAACTGGGCTCACCCTCATAGTAAAAGTATACCAAAAAGAAGGATAGTATTTAATACATAGTTTAAGAACATAGATATTGCCCTCACACATGAGGACTCACCAACTAGCTTGAATGGATACCACTAGCCACGTGGAGGAGAATGATGACCAAATGACGCTCTGGTTCCTACATAGTAACATCATGTAGGCATAGAGTATACATTAGTAAGTTTGAATATACTAAGTATGCAGGATACAATGCTATAAGAGATAGGCATCATAATCAAAATGCATAACAATAGGCAATAGGCATAATAT
>DF366709.1:0-10180 GCA_000787875.1 Solanum virginianum
TTCACAACTTCAAAACTTCAATTCGGAAATTTCAAGCATTTCCTTGCCAAAATAATGCTTCCATGTTACTTGTGAAACTCAATACTCTAGTCTTGAAGCCCTAGAATTTAAGAAAGAAGCAAATTCAACAATTTTGTTGAAGATCACTGTAGCAACCCGAACTACTCTAGCTCTCAGCTTTCATTTTTTCTAAGCGCTTGGCTTTTCTTGAAATGTTCTTGAAGAAGCTAAGGACATATGTATATATATATATATATATTAAATGAGATAAGTCTCCTTAAACAACAAAAAAAATCTTTTGGTCCAACTTGCCACTTGTTCCAATCCAACTTTAGCAAATATATATATATATAAAGTTCTAGAATTGTTAGCCAAAAGGAAAGTAAAAAAACACTTGTCCAGACCTTTATAATCTTGAATATACATACATATACATATGTACACATATGTAAGATTATAGACATAATTGTCCCTGCAATTATTCAACTTAACCCTCAAACTTCTAATAACGTCTCTTTAGCCACATTTTCCTACAGTTGACACTTGGGTCCCAAATCTCCGTAGTCATTCCAATGTGCAAGGATACAGGTTCTAACACAAGTGGTCTAGGGATGGTATGTTAAGATTTTAGACCCAGGGGAAGGGTTGGGCCGAGTTGTTTGCCTGTGTTTTTGGGCCACAGACACTTCTCTTTCTTGGTTTATTGAATAAAATGGAGTGATAAACTCCACCAAAAAATTTTTTTTAAAAAAAAGGGGCAAAGGGAGTAGTTCTTATTACCAACCACAATTAATCTATCAATCAATTGCTGCAATCCCAAATTTGCACGAATATTGATATAATATAAAATTTAGAAAATATCCTAAAATCAACAATAAAGTATACAAGCAAATTAACTATTTCCTTCGGAACTATTCTAACTAAAAATTTCAACTTACCTAAAAATGTGCAAAGAAAAATTATGCCAACTCAACTAATAAGTAAGCTATCAAATCATTAACAGGCCACTGAAAAAAAAGTAATCATGTAGTTAAGCAAGAAATTTGTCCAAATCTATAAAAATTTAGAAAAAATTTATAATATGAAGAAATAAAATTTGTCCAAATCTATAAAAATTTAGAAAAAATTTATAATATGAAGAAATAAAGTTCAATGATCATTACTTCTACAATGTTTCGGTAAAAAGTACACTCTCTTAATGAATGCCCAAATTCTTTTATGAAAAAACTAAAACGAAAACAAAGAACTAAGCTTCCAAAGCAATAAAATCGAGACAAAAAGAGTTAGGTTCTCAAAGTAAGCGAGACAATAGAGAACTCATACGACCACTACAGCAAGGACTTACAAAAGCCAAAATAACTTTTGACTATTAGTAATGAATGCCTCTTATTCACAAAAGCATAGAAAGCTCAAGGGCAATTGATCCTTACAAGATACTTACTTGCCTTCCATCGAGAAAAGCTAACATGAACAACAACATATAAAACCAATGATTTTAATTATTTCATAAAACAATACTACTTTGCTATTTGGTATTGTCTTTGGGAAGATATTTAAATTGTTATAGTTAAGATAGAAGCCCATATATGCTCCAAAATCTGACTGACTCATTTTTAGGAATAGCACACCAAGTATTTTGCCTAAAATGAATACAAGTTAAAGCTTAATATAGTCCATTTTTTTCTCCCTTTATTTTAGAGAGACGTGATAGACTAATTGTATCATTTGTAGAATTATGTATATACTAAAAATACAAATTTAATAGGAAAAAAGGTCAAAATGCTCTTAAACTATGTGAAATGAACAAAAATGTCATTCGTTTGTAGTTTAGTTCAAAAATATTCTTATTGTTATTTAATAGGTCAAAAATGCCCCCTTTTAAGATTTATTTTATTTTTGAATACATTATTTTTCTAATAGTATTTTTTTTTATCAGCAAATATGTATCCTACTTCAATTCGAGAAAAGATTTAATATAAGAATATTTCTTATTTTATTATAATTACAATTTTTATCGTTATCTAAATAAGAATTAATGTTTGATTTGCCATGATATTATATATATGATATATATATATATATATTATTGTTACAATATAACGATTTTCTATTTTAATTGATAAATTGAGAAATTTTATCGTTATCTAAATAAGAATAATGTTTGATTTGCCATGATATTATATATATTATTTGTTACAATAGAACAATGTTCTATTTTAATTGATAAATTGAGATTAAGTATTTTGCTAATATCGTAATTTTTTTCTCCCTTTATATTAGAGAGACGTGATAGACTAATTGTATCATTTGTAGAATTATATATGTACTAACGATACAAATGTTATAGGGAAAAGGGTCAAAATGCTCTTAAACTATGTGAAATGAACAAAAATGCCCTTCATTTGTAGTTGGTTCAAAAATGATCTTATTGTTATTTGATAGGTCCAAAATGTCCCTTTTTCAAATAAATTTGTTATTTATTTTATGTTTGAATACATTATTTTCCTAATAGTATTTTTTTAATCGGCAAATATTTATCCTACTTCAATTCGAGAAAAGATTTAATATAGAAATATTTCTTGTTTTATTTTAATTACTATTTTTATCTTTATCTAAATAAGAATTAATGTTTGATTTGCCATGATATTATATTTATGATATATATTATTTGTTACAATGGAACGATGTTCTATTTTAATTGATAAATTGAGACTAAGAAAAAAATTATTTTCTTACATTTTTATTAGTTAAAGTGATTTTAAAAGAAACGAAATAATAAAAAAGTTCTTTAAAAGTGATGCTTTTATTAGGAACACAAAATATTTTAAAAGAAAAAAAAAATAAAGAAGCAATTTTTACATACTCCAAGTATTTTAGATACAGAATAGAGATTTCTGATGCTAAGATAAATGTGATTTTTTCAAAAAATTGATCAATGAGATGATTTTCAATAAGACTATGCCGGAAGAACCTTATCAGAGACTACCAATAAAAAAGAGCAGAACTATTCAAAATTGAAAGATTAAAGAAAAAGAGACAATAAAATAGGCTAGCATTTATTGTTTGGTACAATTTAATTTGCTTTAGGTACAATGACTTATATAATATGATAATATATATATGAACCCAACCAGTCACGAACCAGTGTCAACATTACCACACCAACACCAGTGATTCACCTTTAATCCTAAGCCCATTAATATCTTTGTCACCTTTAAATCATAAAACAATCACTACCTTCATGTTATAAATGAAATTTTTTTCCTTTACCTCCACTTATTTTCTTTAAAAAAAATAATCCCTGCCAACCATTGAAAATCATTATTATCCACTTACCCAAATCAATCAATACTTTTAATAACGCAATTTAAAGTTCTACCATCATACATCAATAATCTATGTATTCAAAGGAAACACGATGCCTGAGGTCGTCGTCTTAGGGCTTCCGAGGGTTTTCCTTTCTCTCTCTAACTTGATCGAGTTTTAAAACTGATTAATTCTACAAATTTTATTTTAATATATGAACCAAGACATATAAAGTATTAACTAAATACAATTTAACCCCTCAATTAAATTAGTTATTTAAATTTACCTGCAAATAGTCCAAAATACCCATTAAAAATTTTACAAGATAAATCTTTTAGACAATTAAGAGGACTAATTATCAAATTTACCTAATGGGTCAATACAAAGTTGGGTTGCGAGTCGGTGTTGTTGCTCTCACAGGTGTCCTTGTCCTGGAAGGTTCTTGGCTTGCAATTGGAGTCATTTCCATGCCCATATCTCTCATCGAGACTGACCTTGCAATCGGGAGGGGGGGCGGAGTGGGGAGGGATAACAGTTGCACTACGCATAGAAATAGATGAATTATGTTATCATCTTGCATCCAAAAGTTTAACATATTTCAAAAATTTACTATGGACGACCATGAATCAAGCATGACGTAAAGGCAACATAAAGATCAAGTTCCCAGCTTATAGTAAATATTTATCTCTCTCTATCTATCTATCTATTACAGTTGGTGTATGGAAGTATTTAATTAATCTGCACACTCATATGAGTAACATCTTATCTGTGTTTTGGGCATGTGTACAAGTTTCCGTACAGTAACATCCATATAACTCCAGCTCATGAAAATCCATTTTCACTCTAATACAGATACTTCACATTTTGATTTATCAGCTACAATCTACTAGAAGAGAACATCAAATCTTAAAATTTAGTATATCAAATCCAATCTAGTTTCAGCAAGAATCTAGAAAATGGAATTAGCTGAAACTTAAGAGATTTGAAATCCCAATATAACCTATCATGAATAAGGCCATGATTTAGCCATATTTTTTGGGTCACCGGAACCCATGGTCATCCGACTAAATTTGGTATATTACTTGTATAATTCTTAAAGAATATATTAAATACTAGCTAATGGAACCCATGCTCAAAATAACAAGTTGGTTCACTGATTCATGGGTTCTTTGTTAGCATGAAGGTTGGGGGTTCACTTCCAACCAACAACATCATTTTTCCCTTTTTTAAAAATAAAGTAATGGTGCACCCATTATCCTGAATTCCTAGATTCGCCTTTGAAGTATTTGGATAAAATAAACAAATGCTTATACGCACATGTTTTTAAGCCAAAATAACAAAAATAAGCCAAAGGCAATAAGTGAGAACTTCTAACATTAGCTAAAACTCAATCCAAATAGGCTCTTAGAGTCTGTTTGGATTGACTTATAATCCAAATGCCTCAAGTTATGATTTCTATTTGATGACTTATTTTATTTTAAAATAAGTGCTTATAGATCTCATCATCATCTTTAACAACAAGCATAGATGCGTCCTCAGGTTGCTCTTTCTCTTTAGATCCACTAGAGGATTTTCCCCAAACTCCCAATGCTTTTATCATAATCTTATCAGCAGCTACCTTCCTCTTGTATTTGTCTAATACCTAGTCCCTTCTCCTGTCTTTTACAACTCTATGACCTTCTTGGTTAATATTCCTTTCATAAGGACACTCCCTGATGAAGTGTCCAGGTTTTCCACATCCATGAGATAAGTCAGTGCCACCAAATTTTCTTCCTATATTTCCATGTTTTGTCAGTCCATGGCTAGTCCTGACAAATTTTTTGAACCTCTTGGTGAGATAGGCCATGTCTACACCATCAATTTCTTCATCACTTTGAACTGTTTTCAAGGCCAATGACTTATCTTTCGTCCCTTCTCTTTTAGTTGAATCTTGCTTCTTATTAAGCTCATGAGTGCATAGTATGCCTATGAGAACATCCATCCTTAGAGTCTTGAGATCTTTTGATTCAGTGATGGCATCCACCTTGCTTTCCCAAGATTTTGGAAGAACTTGCAAGCTCTTACGAACTTGTTTACTCAGACTAATAGGTTCCCCCAAATACTTTAGTTCATTTATTATCACAGAGAACCTAGTTTCCATATCCTGTATGGTCTCTCCTTCTGTATGATAAAATCTTCATATTGTGATGTCAGCATGTCCACCTTTGATTCAATCACTTGTTATGTACCTTCATGAGCATTCTTGAGGCAATCCTAGATCTCTTTAGCAGATTCACAAGCTGAGATCCAATTGTACTCTTCAGTTCCTATTCCACACACTATTAATTTTTTTACTTTGTAGTTCTTTTCTATTTTCTTCCTGTCAGCTTTATTGTATTATTGTCTGGTTTTAGGAACCGACTTGGTTATGTCGCCTTCTTTCACCTTAGTCATGGGAATATATGGTCCATCTAGGACAATATCCCATAGCTCACTGTCCTCAGCCATTAAGAAATCGTGTATTCTTCTTTTTTACCACCCATAGTACTTTCCATTAAACCATGGTGGTCTAGTGGATGATTTTCCTTCCTCCAAGTTCAGTGCAACAACCATCTTCCCAAAGAATCTCAAAGGGTGAACCAGATAGATATCCCTGCTCTGATACCAATTGATGAATTAAGGTGCCCCTAGCCTGATACTTTATCAGGTCCGTTGATAGAGAATAAAAGAAATATTGAAATGTAAAGGACCATAGAATATAAATGTACACAGATTTTTACGTGGAAAAACTCCTTGCTCAAGGGAGGAACAACCACGACATGTCACCACAGGATTTAACACTCTCAAGGGAGGAATAACCACGACCTATCAATACAGGATTTAATACCCAAATCCACTAGGAGGAAAGTAAAGAAATACAACATACTCCTTACTTCTCTACTTTCCCTTACACCACAAACAACTTATGCATCTAGCACAAGTTAAGAGCAACACCTACCCAACTTCAATCTACCCTACACCACTTGAGTAGTTAGAAAGAAACCACGTATCCACATACCTTCACACTACAACTCTGTCCCCAAGGTATGTTTCCACACACAGAACACACTGATGAAGAACTGATCACTTTCCTTTATATTTGAGGAGTGATAGTACAAGTTAGATGCTTCTTACAACTCAGTCGACACAAAACAACAAACCTAGTCTATCTGGTCCTTGGTCTGAATTTGCTTTTATCGTGTATAGAAAGCCAAGAATAAGAAGCTTTTCAACTAGAGAATATTTTTGATCTTTTGTTATGTGAAAAACTTAATTTCAAACCTTGGACTTCTGCCTTTTATAGTGCTATAGGTTCAGCCTATGCACCACTGGTCCTTTAGTACAGCTCTGAAAGACTTTTCACCAACCACAACAGTTTTACAGGTTGTTATCCACCACTGGATAAGACACACCATCTGGATGTCTTACCTGGTCCTTGATATAGTTTGTTAGTCATCAAAATAATGCACATATGCAGAACTCAAGTATCTGCATGTGTGCATTATTTTGATGACTAACAAACTATATCAAGGACCAAGTAAGACATCCGGCTGGTGTGTAATATCCTGTGGTGGATAACAGCCTATAAAGCTACTGTGGTTGGTGAAAAGTCTTTCAGAGCTGTACTAAAGGACCAGCGGTCCATAGGCTAAACCCGTAGCATCATAAAATGCAGAAGTCCAAGGTTTGAAATCAAGTTTTTCACATAACAAAAGATCAAATGTATTCTCTAGTTGAAAAGCTTCTTATTCTTGGCTTTCTATACACGATAGCAACAAATCCAGACCAAGGACTAGATAGACTAGGTTTGTTGTTTTTTGTCGAGTGAATTGTAATAAGCATCTAACTTGTACTATTACTCCTCAGATATAAAGGAAAGTGATCAGTTCTTCATCAGTGTGTTCTGTATGTGGAAACATACCTTGGTGACAGAGTTGTAGTCTGATGGTATGTGGATACGTGATTTCATTCTAACTACTCAAGTGGTGTAGGGTAGATTGAAGCTGGGTAGGTATTGCCCTTAATTTATGCTCGCTTTATAAGTTGTTTGTGTTGTAAGGGAAAGTAGAGCAGTAAGGTGTATATTGTATTTCTTTACTTTTCTCTTAGTGTATATGGGTGTTAAATCCTGTAATGACTTGTCGTGGTTGTTCCACCCTTGAGCAAGGAGTTTTTCCATTTAAAAATTTGTGTGCATTTATATTCTGTTGTCCTTTACATTTCAAGATTTCTTTATTCTCTATCAACGAACCTGATAAAGTATCAGGCTAGGGGCACCTTAATTTATCAAATGAAGAAACAGAAACAAACAGCAGAAAAACAAGTAACTGTTCCAAGTGACTATAAACCTAACTGTCCCACCAGAATCCTCTGCCAATGTCAAGAAAAAATCAAGTCCAACTAATGTCACTACCATTCCAGGATGAAGGGCACTTATCAATGAAAACCAACTTTAACAAGCATATATCTATACCACTACACCTCAATGAAACAGATTCAATTATAATGAATCTTTTGAGAAAATGGATTCAAGAAAGGTTGAAGAAAGGGAGGGAGATGAATACTAACATATTATCAAGCTAGTACGCCATTTGTAAGCAAATTCATGTAACATATTACTCTTGATATATACTTTAACATCAATCTAGATAGAATGCTAAGAATAAAAAATTAATGCTAAACCACGAAAAGTAGACCAAAATAAACCCAAAGAGGTAATAAAAGAGAAAACAAACTTACCTTAAATGCCTATTCCAATTTCGAATCTAGTTAGATAGCTGAATCTTACATAGTTGTGCCTTTCATCTTGCGAAATGGCGAAGAAGTGACGGAGAAGAGATAAAAAAGCGACGGAGAACTAAGGAGCCTCATTTGCAGACATTCAAAAGAGGATTTTCACTTGTAGAAGAAATGGTGAAGAAGGTGATTGAAGTTTCTAGAAGAAATGGTGAAGAAGTATTGATGTTCTCTCAAAACATAGAAGAAATGGAGTGACAGATAGAGTGAGGATTTTCACTTCCATAGTATTTTTGTATAATTTAATTGAAGTATTATTGATAGAAAATACTTTACAATTAGGAAATACATTTATAAAAAATGTTTGAACTGAGAAATTAGGAAAGTGTATTTAATTTAGTTAGGAAAGTGTTTAACAATTTTGTTTTAAATCAGATAAAACTTATTTTTGTATAATTTAATTAGGAAAGTGTTTAACAAGGTGCTGATTGGTTTATGGAAATGATTAGGGAAGTATTTAACAATATTGAAATTAAAAGGGAGTTTGCTGAATGGTGGGTGCTTTAAACCCCCACTATTTTTTAGATGTTTCTCTTCTTAAATGGTAGGGGTTGTAAACCCCCACTATTTAATTTTATTTTTCGGTAGTTACAAAACCCCCATTAATTAATGTACATTTTAGGGGTTGTAGCTAACCCTAGCTATTAAACCCCCACAATTTAAGTTTTTTCTTGTAGTGATAAAAGTTATCACAATACGTTTGCCTCGTTTGAATATCAATGATCAGAAGATCTATACGGTCTCATCTCTGGCAAAAAATGAATGACCTTTTCTATACTTTCTCAATCTATCATGAATCCAAACCAAAGAAACTTCACTTTTCCCCCAATTCTCTTAATACCTGAGGATAGATTGGTTGTGTGAGCACCCCCCATCTGCTTGACACTATGAGTACGCAACATGAACACATCATCTTGG
The DNA here is from genome assembly GCA_000787875.1 of Solanum virginianum. NCBI lineage: Eukaryota > Viridiplantae > Streptophyta > Magnoliopsida > Solanales > Solanaceae > Solanum > Solanum virginianum. Next base: position 9,040 of record DF366709.1, read on the forward strand.
GTCAAAATAGGTCCGCAAAGCTACTCGCTAACACTGTATATCTTTATGAAAAATCAAGAAATGATGCTAGTGATACAAATTTCTTTTGTTAAAGCTCAAGTTTTGTCGAAGAGCTACGGAGACTTACAATGGCCATCTTTGTGTGTCGACAACCCTTCAACCACTGGATGAGTTTGGGGTTATGATTCTTTCATATTCAAAGATGGGAGCCATCAATGTACAATCCTATGCACCAAACTCATCCAATGCAGTGTACTCATCCAATGTCGTCATTACCACTAGATGAGTTTGGGGCATGGAAGTGTACATTGGTGTCTCCCATGTTGGAATGTAGAAGAATAGTAACCCTAGGAGTAGGTAGTTTATTTGTGGTTGAAGGGTTTTTGACATCCATAGATGGTTGTTGTAAGTCTCCATGACCCTTGACACAATTTGGGCTTTCATTTGATGAAAGGACGCTTTTTGTATCACTAGCATCATTTCTTGATTCTCCATCAAGACATACAATGTTGGAGAGTGGCCTTGGAGACCCATTTTGGCCCAGGATGATAGAATCATGTTTGGTATTAGCGGTGTCATAAAGATGAATTTGTCAACTGGTATTGAGAGAATCAGGGGAAAGTGAAGTTTGTTTGGTTTGGATTGATGGATGATTGAGTGGGTAGAGAAGAGGTAGTTCGCTTTTGTTAGAGATGAGATCATATGGGTCTTTTGATTATTGATATTTATAAGAACCAAATCTATTGTAACAGAATTCAAGGGAACAAAAGTAGTATTAATTGTAGTTCTTAATATTCCTGAGATGTTGGAATCAGGAGTAGAAGGATTAACTGTTTAAACTAATAGTATTTATTGTAGTTTTGATGTTCTGCTATAATGAAGGAATAAAAGAGAGAAATTGGACCAACTATCAGATAGGAGAACATCACCATACATGAGATGCCTACATCTCGTGTATAATTAGGATAGCAGCCTCATTCTTTGATAAAAGTTTCATGAAACAAATGACATTTTTATCATTTTGTATTCATAGAGTTCAACAAGTCTATCAAGTTATAGAACTTAGAGGTCATTTGGTAACTGATTAGATTTATGCAAGTATTAGTAATGTAGATTAGTTATGAGTAAATCTATGTATTAT
>DF366709.1:14208-47080 GCA_000787875.1 Solanum virginianum
CCCTCTCTCTCGGATCAAAAGAGAATGTCCATATTTTGGGATATGAGCCGCCAGAGTTAGCACCATGACTATCCTATGCTGGCAACATAGTTCTGGGATGTTATCATTTCACCCAACTTGTTGCTCAATACTCCTTCCAATACTAAAATGTGTTTATGCAAATAAACATAAAAATCATATCTTTAGATTATCTTAAGTCAAGTCAACTCAACTCATTCAGTGAGATGGCTTAACGGAGAAACACAAAGCTTATCTCTTTAGAAAAAAACATATTTCCCCATTTTTCAGTGAGTGGCTTAATGGAGAAAAATGAGCAGTTTCCATTCTCATGATGATAAAAGTCGAGAGCCAAAAGTACAAAAGCTAAATACATTTGTCATGACCCATCCCTGTGGGCCATGACTAGTGCCCGATTGGAGCACCTAGACACAACTACTAAGCCAAATTCAAATTATAATACTAACTTACTTATAGAAATTTTAGCAGAGTTTCCTCTGCTTTACTAACTACCCATCTGTATATAGAAACGTCCAATCAATAGCACAAGTATATATATATATATATATATATATATATATATATATATATAGACATAGGGGCCGACAAGGTCACCGCTGCGGTCAAACCGCCCAACAAACATAGCATACCTACATAGTCATATAAACTACCTTAACCCATATGCACAGGCATCTACAGACCTCTATATAGACCAACAGAATCAGAAGATGGGACAGGGCCCCACCGTACCCTTAACGTACCCAAAGACAAAAATAGAGAACTGGGTGTATGTATATACCAAGTGTTTACTCCGAAGTAGAAGGAGCACTTCACACTGCAGTCAGGGATCCTAAGCTAGAGAGTCTCTCACTTGTATGGCTGCACCTGTAGGCATGAAATGCAGCCCCCGAAGCACAGGGGGTCAGTACGGAATAAGTACCAAATATGTAAAGCAGAATGCACAAAATGTAAAACAGAGTAATAACTGCAACAGAATCATAATAATTTAAATCATATTTATTAAAGCACTTACTTTTCAATACATGAAACCAAGGGATAACTAAAACCAAAGTACAAAGAGCAAGTGTATATCCAAATTATCAAAATTTTTCCATTTAAGGTTCAGATTCAAATCACAAACATTTACTTTTCTAACATAGCAACCATAGGATAAGTGAGCCAAGCGTTACGTATCGTCATCCCTGCCTTACATATCATCATACATAAATAGCGTAAGTGAGCCAGATATTACGTATCGTCGTCCCTGTCTCCCACGCTCAGCATAGGTGAGTCGAACGTTATGTATCGCCGTCCTCGTGCACACCTATCATAATACAAAAGTAGCCAGTGTAAGTTAGGAGTTACGTATCGCCGTCTCCATACTCACCCAGCGTAACATAACATCAAACACCATCCAAACTCTTTCAAAGTTACCAAACTTTGCATAAAAGGGTGTCGCAGGTCCCACGGCCGATGGAAACCCGGACTAGCCTGACTTAGGAGGAACAAACTTAACCTAGATTGTACAAATTCCTACGAAGCATGTCAAAACTAATTTCAAAGCGATTCCGAACAACAGCTCTTTAGACTTGCAAACGAGTTGGCTTTCTGGATATCATTTGTGCATTAGTTTTCTACATCTGATCAGTATAACAGAGCACCCCTTTCTAAAACTTTAGGCACTTTGAAGCCATAAAATAGCACATCAAGAAGCAGGTCTCTTCAACAGACCTTGTTGCTATGTTGCGTAAGTTCCACTCATTGTTACTTCAGCATCACATGTAGTGTTAATCCTTACTTTGTTTTCAATGTTAGGTCCTCTTTTGTTTTTCCTTTCTCTGGGGATTTAGAATCATAGTTATCTTTCACCATTTGCCATCTGCTATGTATGTTTAGCACTTGAGAAAAACACATAGTTTAACTCGCTCTATGCCTGGTTAGTAGTATATCCATCTAGGACCAGAGTCTGAAGTTTTAAAATTCTCAATATTTTTTATTGTTTGAAGTTTTTAAATTGTCAATATTTTTCTTTTTTTTGTCAACACAAACTATTGTTACTTCTCTCATCTGGCTATGTATAATCTTGCACATAGTATCACTGATTAAAGAAAAAAAAATAGTAAAGTGTTTCCTCTTGTTCATATACTGGGAAAGAAAGGGATAGTATATAGTGACTATAACTCAACAGCAGCGGTTAACTCTAAACATAACACACAAAAACAGAGAACAGAACTAGACTTTCAACACTTTTCAGTAATCCCCAATGCGATAGCAATAGAAGAGACTATTATAGCTAAACATTTTGTCATTTGGAAAGAAAACAATGTTGTTCTTGAATCAAAGATACAAGCAGGAAGTATAGTCATTCTTTCTGCACGTTTAACAAACTTCTAACCCGTATTACAGACTGTAATCCTAAAACTTACATTTTAGACAGAGCAAAACCAAAACGACTCAGATAGCATTTTAACAGGTCATATTCAAAAGAGAACATATCATGACTCATAGATGCGAAGTTAGACCAACTAAACTGAAGCTATCAACACACCATATAGATATTTCAAACTCAAAATGAGCAGTTTTAACAAAGCATAAGCAAAGATTAAGAGACCTATCAGGAGAATTAGGACACAAAGTACTTCAACTTATCAATTTCTTTTCATACTCTTACCATTTATGCATCTTAAAAATAGGAGTTTTTAGACTCACACATACATATTTTTGGAGATAAAAAGGAAAGGATTGCAGAACAGAGGTATTCTCAGTACATTAAAACAAAATGAGAGCTCAATTTGATGCAAAAGCTAAGGATGTAGCTAACGGTTCGCAAGAACGACAAGGAATGAACATAAAACATATGTAGGTTTGAATCGCAAGGATATGGAATCTTTCGAGACTTATAACATTTTCTACATTCAACTAAGTCATGCCAATAAATGAAATGCTTTACATATCTTAATCTCTTCTCCAACTAATCCCAACACAAAGCCAACCCAATTTATGCTTTCGGATGTCCAATGTCTACAACGTAACATTTAACTACATACATAGACTCCAATAATTAAATATTACTCCCAAGTATATCATAAGTGAATATGCTAAATGTTCATCTAAACTATAGGGAGGGTCAAGTATTCAATCATCACCACAAATCCAAAACCTAAGTAAAATATTCAGAATTCCTACCAACCAATGCTTCCACGCTACTTAGGGGATCCAATATACTACGCTTGTAGCATCAAAATAGTCAAAAGATCGAAAAATGCAAATTTTGGGTGCTACTACTGTAGCAACCCGAAAGCTCTAGAAGAAGTCTTGAAGGTTTGATTTTTTTTCTAAGTGTTGGATTGTTCACTTGTTGAAGACTAAGGCAACATATATATTTATTTACACTCCCTTGACCCCATCCCTTACACATGGTCCAATAGGATCCTAACACAAAGGGGGTAGGGACATCTCTTATCACAATTAAAAACTCCAAGTCTAGAAATTTGCACTTTGGTCCCCAAACTTTTTCTACCTAAATCAATTAAAGACACACGAATGTCCCATTAAGGACACATGATTCCTAACCCCCAAGTTTTACAAATTCTACTTGAGTTCTCAAACTTCTCAAAAATATACTTAAGTCCTGAATTTTCCAAAAATTACAACATTGGTTCCAAATTTCGTAACTGCTCCAATGTTCAAAAATATGGGTTCTAATAACATTTTTTCAATTATTGACAAGTATGAAAACTCAATGCAACTTCAGAATTTTTAGCAACATTAAGGATCTAGTGCAAACTGCTAAGGCATTTACTAAATGAAAACAAATTCTCTCTCCGCAATAGATTTTGTTAAGCTCTCTTTTGTCTTCGCAATAGATTTTTTCAAACTCTGCCTCCGCAAGGATCTAGTGCAACTTCAGACATTTTAACAACATTATATACTTTCCTTAAAAGATACTTCCCTTTTATAATTACTAATATGCTTAATCATACAATACAGAGTTATGGAGAGAAGTAACTTTCGAGAAAAGGGAGATAGAGTTCAATGAAGAAATATATCAGCCTAGCGTAAAGAACTTAAAAAATAAAATAGTGCATCTGCCTATAATAATGAAGTGCAAAACTATACAGCTATAAGGAGGTTTACTAGCATGTTGTCATTACTTCTTATTTCCTCTTCTTTTTTTAAAACATAAAAAATAAATTTTTGAGCTCAAGGCTCATTTTATTAATAAGAATTCAAAAAATAAACAAACCTAGTCAAAAAATATAAAATGATACATCATGGCCCAACATTCAACCCACAACCTGGTCCGTCTAAGTTCTCGATGATCTGTAAATAGATGACTCCTCATTTTCCACCGCCATTTCCTTTGTCTTTATAACAATGGCCAGAGTCTGTTATCTGACTCTTCTTCTCTTCCTTGTGCTCTGCAACCATGTTCATTAGCCATCTGATCTGGATCTTTCCTTTTGCCATCGCCTAAGTATGAGTATGTACCCCTTTCATGCTTAATGTTTGCTATTTTTAGCATGTGCTTTATTTCCCATTCCTTTCCCACAGATGGAAGCACAATGGTACTTGTCCTTTCTTCCGGGGGGAGGTCCAAAGCTTCCTTCTTCATTGGCTTCAGGTAAACCCTCTTACTATGGAATCTAATTGTACGATTAGACTCTTGACTTCCTCTTCTTTTACTAGTGGTGGAGTGTATGGGATCGATCCAGGGGATTGCAGGCTTAACCCTAACTAGCTGGATACTATGGTATTTTTGTTTTTTGGTATAGGTAGGCGTAGGTAGGGCCTCCAGATTTTTCGTGTAAAAAGGCACATAGATTTGGCTATTTTTTGAAAGAAGCAATGTAAGTTTGTTACTGCAATCCTTATGCTTCTTTGTAAATATATTGTGTAAATGTTGTAGCCACTCTTAAATCTCCTAGCTGCCTGATGTATGAAACTAGTCAATCTGACTCTTTTTTGCTGTCTTTATACTTAATATATGCTCAAGCTGGACAGATGGGTGTTGCTACGAATATGGAGGCTAAAACCAGAGCTATCCTGATTGCCCTGAGGGTGTCAATTGATAGAAGGGTGTTCGAACCCCACTTCTTATTTCCTCTTCTTTTCTGCTCCCAACAACATAGACCTCAGCTTCCCAAGAAAGGAAATAAATCTTAATTTTCCAAAATAAGAAATGGAATTTACATAGAAAGTGGTAGTTCTGTATAACTAACTATGTGCAGATTCAATGGATCAAATGTTGATTCCTTTTTCAACCAAAAAGAGAATAATGCAATAATTAGAAAAAAAACTTACAACGAATGAAGTAGGAAAAGCTCAATAGTGATGAAAAGGTGAGTTAAAGAAACAATTTTTTTTGCTTTTAACCCAAATCTCAAAAGCCATTGCTTGGATAATAAGTATCCTATGCCTCAAACCTTGATGGTATGCCCGAGTCATCAAAAGATTAAAAATATTGGAGCTCTTATGGAGGGGTAAAACAAAAATGAAGAACCTATATCACAAAGTTGAGTGAAAAAATAAAAAAAAATTCCTTCAACCCAGATTGCAAAAGGAGTTGCTCGGATGATGATCATCCCCACCTCAAACCTTGATATCTGTTCGAGACATTAAAAGAGCAAAAAGGTCGGAGCTCTTATAAAGGGGTAAAACAAAAACACAAAAAAAAAAACAAAAACAAAAAACCTAGATCGCAATTCACAAAGAGACTAAAGAAGAAAATTAACAACTAATCAGTGTTTTTACTGATTCTGCAAGATTTTCAAGCTCAAAAAATTTACTTTTAACTATAAATTTCTCTTGTAAATTCTCCCATTCTCCATAAAGGATGATTTTAGGTTTGTGGGTATGCTTTTTTATCTTAGAAAGACTGATATTATAGTGAATGAGAGGGTTGTGTGATAAAAAAAATAAAACAAGACTATGGTAATGTAGTCCCTACACTTTCCACACTTCCATCTTTTAACTAAAAAGAGTAAATTTGAAAGATACTACTAAGATCTTTTTCATCTGTACTATTGGTAATAAATGTTTTTAGACCAAACTAGTTTTTCAACACGTGCCTTGCACATGTATATGTATAAAATTTTTGTAAATAATATTATATCCTATTTTACAAAGATTTTGAGAGGTTAAAAGTTTTTCATCTTTTTCTTCATGAAACTCTTATTTTCAAAAAATGACGTGTTTGGCCAGGCTTTTGGGAGAAATAAGTGATTATAGAGAGTATAAATTAATTATTCATAATAGAAGATATTGTCCAAAATTTCTTTTTTAAAGAACACTTTCGAGAAAATATATTTAGATACACTTTTTAAAAGATAGGTCAAATACTAATTATTTCTCAAAAAGGAAAAAATGTTGAAACTCTCAAAAGTCATAGGCACCATCATGGCAGGATCAGGAAGGTGGGAGTTCGATGTCATCTATATCTACACCTTTACATCCCCACTAGCAAGCCAAAAATAAATGATACTATAACTCATAAAAGGAAAGAAATATCTCAAAGATCTACTTGATGCCAACGGAGAAGGAGATGTCAGAGCCTCCATAGGACTTGACATGGATGACCATGGACCTGCCATTTGGAAGTAGGAACAAACTGATGTGAGAAGAAGACAGAGAAAACTAGATCTACAATGGATGAAGAAGAAGAGACATTGAGAGGAAGGCGGAGAAAACTAGATATACAATGGATGAAGAAGAAGAAGAGGCATACTCTTGGTTAGGTGTGTACAAAAGGGAAGAGCAACATCAGAGGGAGGTTGGAGATCACAACAGAGAAGTAAGAGGAAGAGTAGCATCTTCCAGAAGCTAGAGACCATTGCTGATTGTATTTTTAGTAAGGGCGGTGAAAATGAAGAGTCTAGAAGGGTTCTTTCCTAGATATATCTCAACGGATTAGTTTATATTTGTTAGTTATCATGGTCTAGTTTTATTTTTTAATAAAAAGAGCCTTTAGCTCAAAATTTTAATTTTAAAAGAAATATCACCAAGCTAGGTAAAAAATAAATCTTTCAACCTAGACTGCAAAAAAGAGTTGATTGGATGATAATCCTCTACCTCAAAGCTTGACGGTGTGTTCGATTCATCAAAAGAGCAATGGTCAGAACTCCTAAGGAGGGGTAAAACAAAAACAAAAACAAAAACAAAAAAAACATAAATTGAGTAAAGAACCAAAAAATTAATTAATCAATGTTTGTGCTGATTCTGTAAGATTTTCAAGCTAAAAAAAGTCATTTTTACCTATAAATTTCTCTTTTCAATTCTCTTAATACACCATAAAGGATGATTTTTCTTTTTCAACTTCAGCACCTTCATCCAGGTTCTCAATGTAAAAATAGTTTTCAGTTAGATTTGTCCTTCCTGAAACTATTTGGATTCATTCTTTCTCATGTACATTTTGTGTAAAGGGAAGTAGAGATTTATTTCCAAAGAGTTCAGGAAGAACAAATCCTCTTAAAAACTATTTTGACATTGAGAACCGGTGAAGGAACTATTTCAACAACGTCACCGCTTCCTTCTTGTCTTCTCTTCTTTTCTGCACGCAACAGCATAGACTCAGCTTCCCAGGAGACAGCCATAACAAAACAAACAAAATGGGAAAGGAAATAAGAAATGGGGGTTTACATAGAAAGTGGTAGTTATGTATAACTATGTGCAGATTCAATGGATCAAAAGTAAATTCCTTTTTTAACCAAAAGGAGAATAATGCAAGAAGTAGAAAAAAAAAACCAACAATGAATAAAGTAGCAAAAGCTCGATTGTGATGGAAAGATGAGTTAAAGAAACAAAACTTTTTTCTTTCAACCCAGATCGCAAAAGGGTTTGCTTGGATGATGATCATCCTCCACTTCAACCTTGCCTATGTGTTTGAGACATCAAAAGAGTAAAAAAGTCGGAGCTCTTATGGAGAGGTAAAATAAAAAACCTAGATCACAATTCACAAAGTGAGTAAAGAAGTAGATTAACAACTAATCAGTGTACAAAAAGGTATCCAACAAAATAGATGCCTACGTGATTATATTTCAAAAGTCATGCGTACCATCAAATCGAAATCAGGAAGTTGGGAGCTTGAAATCATTGGGATCTACTCCTTTAAATACCTAACTAACAAAACAAAAAATGAATTTTCATTATTACTGATCAAGTAAATAAAGAAAAAATTTATAAGATCTACCTGATGCCAACAAAGAAGGAGATATCAGAACCTCTGTAGGGTGTGACATGGATGACCATAGATGTTCCATCTGGATTATAGAGGAACTGAGGTGAGAGGACAACAGATAAAGATAGGTCTATAATGAAGGTAGAACAAGAGACATACTCTTGGTTAGGCGTTGGCAGAAGAGAAGGGCAATATCGGTGGGAGGTTGGAGATCACTACAAAGAAGCAGGAGGAGCAGATGCGTCTTCCAAAAGCTATTGACCAAGGATGATTTTTTTTAAAGGTCGGTGAAAATGAAGAGTCTAGAAGGGTACCTTCCTAAATGTTATCTCAATGGATTAGTGGGTCGGGTAGTTTGGTTTAGATATGGACCAGTTTTATTACTTCATCAGTTTGTTACTTAGTAGTAATGTTTCACCTTGAGCTCAAAGATTTAATTTTTTTTAAAAAAAAAGAAAAGAAAATACAATTAGTCAGTGTTTGCACTGATTCTACAAGATTTGAAGCTCAAAAAAATAATTTTTTACCTATAAATGTCAATTCTATCATACTCCATAATTAAAGCTCAAAAATTAATTATTGCCACTTGTGGGTGTCTCTTTCTCTGAGAAAGACTGAAATTGTAGTGAATGAGAGTATTGTGTGATGAAGCTTTAAATATACAAATAGGGAAAAAAAACATAAGAAGACTATATTTATGTAGAAAATTTGATGTTATTGGCAATAAATGTTTTTTGAATAAAAGAGAAAATTTGAAAGATCCTATTAAGATCTTTTTTACTGATATTGTTGGTAATAAATGTTTTTTGTCAAAATTGAGTCAAGGAAAATACCCTATAATTAGGTGTGAGAGTTTGCTATTCGATTTGATATTTCTAAAATTGATTTCAATATTTTGGTAAATGGTAATTGAAAATAGTAAGTACCAAATAAGAAAGTTTTATTGAATAAATCAAAACTCATATTATAATTTGATAATAATGCGTTAAAGAAGAAAAAAGATGCATTTATAATTTATCTAATGTTTAACATGTTAAATTTTAGAGAAATCGTGTGTACAAATAAAAATTTTAATATCACGTCATAATATTATGAATACACACTCATAGACCAACCAAGAGATCTAAATCACTAACAATTCATTAGGGTGTACGTTTATTATGTCCAAAATTTATTATCGGTAATTAAAAGAAGATAATCAAACTTTCAAAGTTCGTCTCAATGTAGTGATCAAATTTTACTACGGTAAATTATAGAAAAATCATCTGTAGAGATTAGATCTTCACTAAGATGGGACTTTAATGTCGACATATTGGGGGTGTGCCAACAAGTTCCGTATTAAAAATAAATAGTTATCTAACAAATATGTGAAAATGCTCACATTTTAACTATTGGTCATAATTTTTTTTTTCATTTTTGTTACTTTATTTAAATGTCACGCCCCGGGAGGGTACCCTTGGTGTGGCCAGCACTTGAAGAACCACTACTGATTCTCCAAGAGAACTACTTGGCCTCATCGTCAGATCACACTCATTAGCAGAAGAATACTCAAGAGAAGATGTCAAATAAATAATAAATAAAACTCTGAATAAAATAGTCTCTGTCAAGTTTGGACAAGTAAATGTAATCATCAACCTCTATTCAATGTCTATGAAACTTCTACTCTTATTTAAAAGGTGCCAAGACAAGCTCGGGCTACCTAAACAGAAACAATGCTAACACTCAAATAAAATTATCAAAGAAGAAAATAGAAGCTCCTCCGAAAAGCATGGAGGGCCCACCAAAATTTGAGAAGTAGGAAGCTGGACCTCAATGATCCGCTTGCTGAACTCCTCTATTACCTATATTTGTATCGTTAACGATGCAGGCCTAAATGGATGTTAGTACATGGAATATAGTGTATGTAAAATGGCTCAAATAACAGTAAAGGCTCAAAATCAATTAGTCAACTCAACTCGGAACTCAGCTTATCAACTCACGACTCAACTCAATAAGAAATGTAGGAGCTTGAAATCATTGGGATCTACTCCTTTAAATACCTAACTAAAAGTTTGAAAATCATGTTTTATAAATACACTCAATTTCATGCAACTTAGTTTAAACCGGATGTGCTCAATGAAGTGTTGCTTGGAAGTTTCTCTAACCAACATAATGCCAACCACCATGAGTTTGGTGATGCACAATGAAGCCAACGCCATTGTCATGCCCGTTCAAAACTTGCCAAGGCAAAGGACGTCAATCCCTCTCTCTGTTGTATCAAAAGATAATGTCCATCTTTTTGAATTTGAGCTGTCAGAGTTAACTCCACGACTATCCTATGCTGCCAACGTAGTTCTGTGGTGTTATCCTCTCACCCATCTCGGTTCTCAATATTCCTTCCCAAGACTAAAATGTGGTTATGCCAATAAATTCAAATTTCATCTCTTTAGATTATCTCAAGTCAACATAACTCGTTCACTAATCAACTCAGCCAACCAGGAAAATTAACCATGCAATTCAATAAGAACTCAGGCTTAAACTCAAACGATCATTTATACTCAATTCGATCATACTCATCACATAATACAAGTAAGATACTCAGTAGAGATACACACATACAAACCATATGTTCCTCATGCTCAATTTACTCAACTCAAACAACCACAGTCCTAGTCTCAATTTGATCAATGCAATAGATGTTATATAGAATAATGCCTAACAAAGATCATAATACTGATTGCAAGTCTTATACTCCAATTCCATTGGACCAATATATAACTCATTGATTTACTCACAATTACTTATAGAAACTCAAAATAAATGTAAATAACTGATTTGTTCGAATAACATGACTTTCAATACACAATTCTTACACATGAACTTGACTAAGTAAATGAAAGGGCACATGGATGAACTTATTCCTACGCTTTAGGAAGCGTTACATACCTGGTATTGGGAAGAACAATTAACCCTTTGGCGTTCCTCAAGCTGAAACTCCAAAACCCTCGCTTTTCTCCCTCTTCAATGCTCTTCAAGAATGTCTAAGTGTATATGGAGAAATAATACACCTCGGATACTGATAAAGGACCACAAATAAGTCTAAAACATCATAGGTTTTAATTAAAGGGATAGGAAAAGTTAGCAATGCCCCTTTTGAACCTCTTGGAGTTGATGGCCGAGAAAAAGTTTGTCACGATCCAAAAATAGACGTGATAGCACTCATCTTATCCCACCAAGACAAGTCAACCACAAAGCCAATTGTAACAATAAAGTGCAAAAGGAAAATACATAATAAAATTTAACTACAGATTGTCATGACCAAAGCCTAGAGCCTAGATGTGACATGGCGAATGGGAATCTCGAAGGAAACCCAAACAAGCATCTTAGAATATCATTTTCACATCCTTGATTGCGTAATATAAAAAATATTCAACAAATAATTCTAGGGGAATAAGGGCTTATGACTCACTTTATGAGGCTAGATAGGGGAAAGGAATTTTCATGAATCACATAACAAGCAAGTAATAGGGGGACAGGGGGAAGAGGGTAAGTAGGACTCAAGCTATAGGGAAATATGGAATTAGGACATTCATCACTTCTCATCATTATCAATAGCATTAAATAGCATCATATAAGGGATAGGGTCTAAGAGATAAGTCCCCATAGAATCTCATCATCACGTCATAGGTACATAACGTAGTAGCCAACAATACCTCTAAGCATGAATAGGACGGGGGCCAAGACATGTTCAAGACTAACCCTCAAGCTAGAAAGTAAAGTGGAATAAAGTCTCAACATAAGTAAGATAGAAACCAGATATTGTCCCCGAACTAGAGGACTCACCACAAGCAAAATCTTCAACCAAGCCAACTAGTCACATGGAGGAGGATGAATAAACAGTTCAGTGCCTACATGGCTTAATCATGTAGGCAAAATGTATGCATTAGTAATTTGAATGTTCTAGTATGTGGGCATGCAATGTAACAAACAATAAACCATAAAATAGCAATGATATAATCATTTGAAATATTTTTTAAGCCATGCCACATAGGGTAATACATATGGAAAGTAAGTAATGCACACTTTATTGATTTCATGATAAAACACTTAAACGTGGAATAATAAGTAATGCAGATCCTCATGCGTAAGTGAAATCATAAAACCTTTTAGGAACAACAAAGCATTTACTTCAAGGAAAGGACCATCTTACTATAAGTGAACCATTAATAATCATAAAGAAGAACACCATTCATACTTGAAAAGAGAGAGTCATATGTCTTTAGGAATAACACCATTTGAAATATCAAGAGACCATAAACATATGTGATAAAATCATTTGAGTTTGTAAAACGATGAGTTATATGAATTCAAAATGCCATCAATAGTAGTAAGCATATTTGGACATAATATGAAGGAACCATCATAAATCATCATAAGAGAATATCTTGGGGAACATGGGGGGAACATGAGCATATATAAAAAAACCATGGATGAAGAGTGACATATACCATAAAGCTTTGGGGAGTTCATGAAAGATTGTGAGAGAGACCATAAAACCAACATAAACCATGTGAGCTAATACATGGAGTCCCGATGCTTCCCCTACATCTGAAGAAAGGGGGAAGTCACATGCCAAGGTGAACGTTCTAATGGCTAAGTGGATCCACTAAGCCTCATGTGAATTGGGTACTTGTCTCTAGTTTTTGGACTTGGGTACTCTCTTCAAGCCGTCGGACCCCGTTACTCGCCTCAATCCCTTATCGTTAGGTAATCGCCTCTTTGGGATTTGGGTAATTGCCTCTAATCCTTTTACCTATGGTGGCACATATTTTGGGACTTGGGTATTCTCCTCTAGTCCAGTCGGTGCTAGGTAGTGCTTTCACAAGAGTAGAAGATTATAAGTCATAGAATCATATCATAAAATCATTTCAAGTCATGTGAGAGGATAATTTATCCAATCCCCAACCCATTGATACCATAGAATCAAAGTCATAAGATAGCTCCTTAATCATTGCTTAGATGGGAGATTTTCCACCATAATACAATCATTCATTAAATAGATGGGAGATCCTCTACCATCAACATTCATTCATAGAAAAACTTTTTATCAGCCAATAATAAACATAGAATGTTTCATAAGCTTTCATTTCCTCATTATTTAGAAATCATACTTCAAGACATGTAGTGAATAGCATCAATTTAAATCGTTCTTAAACAACCTATCACAATCATACATATCAACTTTCAAAACATGGAGCGGAAACATGAAATTCATCTCATATAATCCTCAACTTCATAGTATCTCATGGTAATACAAATATTTATAGCCTATCATAAACTAGCTCATCAAACCATCACACCATAATATCACATAAACGGGCTTCATATCATTCATAACATTTATAACATTCTTATGAACTCATAGCATGCTTAATTTTCCTTTAACATTGACAACATTCATAAATCACGTATCTTACCATAAAGCCTTTATCATATAAGAAATTTGTCACATAACTTAGTCAAAACATGGTGGATATATGTATTTAAACTTAAAATCATAGAATTCAAGAGTAAGGAACATGGGATGGGTAACTTAAAGTCATTCAAACAACCCAACAACATACTTGAAAAATCCCAATTAGGGTGACATGAAAACCATACAAAAATTCATAATATTTTCAAGTCTTTCCAGATGCCATAACTTACATCATAATCTCAATCATTAGTAGGAGCCCATGTATCTATAAATCAATAACCAACAAATTTCTAATATATTTCATGTAATAGAGTGATAATAGAAAATACCCATAAAGAATTAGTCATTAGAATCAAGAAATTTGATAAAAATAGTTTTGGAGCTCCATGGGTGAAAGGACCCATGGATGAAGACCCACATACCTTAAACTCTTGAAATAGATAGAGAAACGTATATGAAACTTTGAGGATTTCACTTGGGTTCTTGAATTCTAATAAAAGTTCTTAAAAATCTTGAGATTGAATGGAGGATCAAATGATGAACTGGGAGGATTTTGAAAGTGTTTATGAGAGATTTAGGGCATGGAATGGCTGAAACGATGAAGGATTCTAGTGTATATTGATATTGGCTTATTATCCAATTACCCCCAAGTGTAAAGGAAGTTTTTTGGAATTTTTTGAACTAGGGCGCGGCAAGTCCGTGACGCGGACTTGTCACATACCCCAACTGGTTTGCAAAATTTTGTTGAAAAAAATATTTTTGTTTTGACACAGACAACCTGTACCTTGTAGGTAACCATTTTTCCACACAATTTAGACTCTAAACAGGAATATGAAGTCGGATTTGTGATATTCTGCACGAATTTTAAGATATTAAAAAAATACATCATAAGGTCTTTCCGAGCTACGTATAGTGGTGTTACATAGATAATAGGTCAACTTAATTAAAATCCCCCAAAACCTGATTGTCACATGCACAAGCCTCTAATGTGTTATTAAATTTGAAAGAAAACACAAGTCTCGAATGACATTGTCTCTAAAGTAGGACAAGGTCATAACTAGAAGAGGGAGTGTTTGCTGAGATTACAAATAGCTATCTCACTAATATCCACAGAAAGCCTCAAATAAGAAAAGAAGATAGAGTATCATGAATATCTGAGTGCATACCCTACAAAAAATGTAGAACAAGGGGTGAGTACCAAACACACGTTACCCAGCAAGAAAATTCCTAAGCACAAGTCAAGTAATACAGAATATGAATACTCCTAACTCTTCAACCAAGCCTCCTCAACTACAACCTGCATAAAACCAGTACAACCTAATAGTTCACAATATACATAACATATAGGTCAATGACCACACAAATATTTATAGATCAACAACATAAGGATAAAGTCCATCCACCACAAGTTCCACAAAGGCACTTACAAGTTCATAAAAGATAAAGATGTGTAATGCAATGCAATGCAATGAAATACAATGTCAAATATAATGATGCATGTCTGACCTAGTGATACACACCCTTTGTCTCTCAGCTCGGGAGCCATGGGAGACTTATTAGTGTATGCATCCCTAGCGGTGTACAACACAATCTTCGAATTGTTGTATCTGTCGCGGCATGTAACACGTTCCTCGAATTATAGTATCTGTCGCTATGTGTGACACATCCCTCGAATTATAGTATCTTTCACAGCATGCGACACGTACTTCGAAATGATACATCCTCTTTAATTCTTATTCTTTTTCATTTCACATAACACTTGTCACAAAGCCTAATGCAAATAAGCGTGCTTACACAATAATGAAGAAATGATTGATTTTAATACAATGCACAATTCATAACAACATGGTTTTGGTACAACATCAATACTAACTCAATATTTTTTAATCATTCTCAACACCTCACACAAGGAAGCACAAGATTCTATATATTTAACACAGGTTGAGAAATTCACTTGCATTAATAATTGAACACTTATTGTGGGACTTGAGCCTTTCTTGTGTAGAATCTATAGTACCAAGATCTAATCTAATAAATTATCACCATAAGAGTTCAAAACTAACAATACTCATATTACCATACATCTAGCCTAGACTCAAACTAACTAGTTTCTTAGTTAATTTTCAAAATCTCAAGCCTAGGGTTAAATCTTGATTTTTTTTAATATCATAAATTTAAAGATATTCATATGATACATAATTTTTAATAACAAAATAGTACTTACTAAAACAAAACTAAAAAGATAGTTTGTATATATTCTACTATCTACTAGTTAAGAAAGACAGTTACGTGTCTGTTGCATGATGGTATTAGTTTTGTTGTTTTGCTAGGAATGTTATAAGCAATTGGTTTGGCCTAATGGTTGAAACTTCTCTCATATATGTGGGAGGTTGTGGGTTCAATTCTCACACAACTTTCAACTTTTTAGAAGTCTTCATAAATCATTTCTAAATTTTTAAACTCATTTTTCATAATTATTTTATCTTAAATTACTTATAAGTTAATATTGACGTGTCTGTTGCTTCATAATATTTCCTTTTTGCTTCAGTTATAATTTTACAATAATTCTTGAAATATATATAAAAAAAATATATAAAAAATCTATTGGAGTCGCATAAATCGAGAATAAAAAGTTATTTGTATTGGTTGCTTGCTTGAGCAGCTTCTGCTAGGCCAATAAAAAATAATTTATGAATTTTTTAATTTAATCTTTTCAATATCTTTTCAACGACTTCATAATATTATGTTAGCTACTTAAATTATAATTTTACAATATCTTATAAAATATATAGAAAAATCTATCAATATCACATAAACTGAGACTAAAAAATAATTTATATTGGATCCGTTCGAAAATTTTTTCCTTTAACTACACTTATTTTCTTTGAAAAAAAAATCCCTGCCAACCATTGAAAATCATTATTATCCACTTACCCAAATCAATCAATACTTCTAATAAAGCAATTTAAAGTTCTACCATCATACATCAATAATCGATGTAATCAAAGAAAACACGATACATGAGGTCGTCGTCTTAGGGCTTCCGGGGGTTTCCCTTTTTCTTTCTAAGTTATTGAATAGTCCAAAATACCCATTAAAATTTTTATGAAATAATTCTTTTAGGAAATCAAGAGGAGTAATTCTCAAATTTACCTAATGGATCATTACAAAGTTGGGCTGCGAGTTGGTGTTGTTGCTCTCACAGATGTCCTGGTCCTGGAACGTTCCTGCCTTGTTATCATCTTGCACCCAAAAGTTTAACATATTTCAATAATTTACTGTGGACGATCATGAATCAAGCACGACATAAAGGCAACATAAAGATCAAGTTCCCAGCTTATAGTAAATATTTATCTCTCTCTATCCATCTATCTGTTATAGTTGGTGTATGGAGGTATTTAATTAATCTGCAACCTCATATGAGTAACATCTTATCTGTGTTTTGGGCATGTGTACACGTTTCCATACAGGAACATCCATATAACTCCAGCTCATGAAAATCCATTTTCACTCTAATATAGATACTTGACATTTCGATTTATTTGCTACAATCTACTCGAAGAGAACATCACATCTTAAAATTTAGTACATCAAATCCAATCTAGTTTCAGCAAGAATCTAGAAAATGGAATTTACTAAAACTTAAGAGATTCAAAATCCCAATATTACTTATCATGAATAAGGTCATGATTTAGCCCTATTTTTTGGGTCACGGGAACCGACTAAATTCGGTATATTACTTGTATAATTCTTAAAGAATATGTTAAATACTAGCTAAAGGAACTCATGTTCAAAATGACAAGTTGATTCATTGGTTCATGGGTTCTTTGTTAGTATGAAGGTTGGGGGTTCAATTCTAACCAACAACATCATTTTTTCCCTTTTTCTAAAATAAAGTAATGGTGCACCCATTATCTTGAATTCCTAGATTCGCCTCTGGTCATGAAATAGATTCACCATCTTCACTATTTTGAGCAAATGTAGATTTGGATTGGCTTATTCTTAGGTGCTTTTAAGCAAAAATAACGTTTACATAATTTTGAAGTATTTGGGTAAACAAAAAAATGCTTATATGCACATGTTTTAAGCAAAAATAAAAAAAATAAGCCAAAGACAATAAGTGAGAACTTCTAACATTAGCTAAAAGTCAATACAAATAGGCTCTTAGAGGCTGTTTGGATTGGCTTATAATCCAAAAGCCTCAAGTAAGGATTTCTAATTGATGACTTATTTTATCTTAAAATAAGTGCTTATAGACCTTATTATCATCTTTCACAACAAGCATAGATGCGTCCTCATGTTGCTCTTCCTCTTCAGATCCACTAGAGGAGTTTCCCCAAACTCCCAATACCTTTATCATAATCTTATCAGCAGTTGCCTTCCTCTTGTATATGTTTGATACCTAGTCCTTTCTCCTGTCTTTTACAGCTCTCTGACCTTCTTGGTTAACATTCCTTTCATGAGGACACTCCGTGATGAGGTGTCCAGGTTTTCCACATCCATGACATAAGTCAGCCACCAAATTGTCTTCCTATATTTCCATGTTTTGTCAGTCCGTGGCTAGTCCTGACAAGTTTTTTGAACCTACTGGTGAGATAGGCCATGTCTACACCATCAATTTCTTCATCACTTTGAACTATTTTCAAGGCCAATGACTTATCTTTCTTCACTTCTCTTTTAGCTGAATCTTGCTTCTTATTAAGCTAATGAGTGCAAAGTATGCCAATGAGAACATCCATCTTAGAGTCTTGAGATCTTTTGATTCAGTGATGGTATCCACCTTGCTTTCCCTAGATTTTGGAAGAACTTGCAAGATCTTATGAACTTGTTTACTCTAACTAATGGGTTCCCCAAACACTTTAGTTTATTTATTATCGCAGAGAACCTAGTTTCCATCTCCTATATGGTCTCTCCTTCGTGCATGATAAAATCTTCATATTGTGATGTCAGCATGTCCAACTTTGATTCAATCACTTGTTCTGTACCTTTATGAGCATTCTTGAGGCAGTCCCAGATCTCTTTAGCAGATTCACAAGCTGAGATCCGGTTGTACTCTTCAGCTCCTATTTCACACACTATTAATTTTTTTGCTTTGTAGTTCTTTTCTATTTTCTTCCTGTCAGCTTCATTGTATTGTTGTTTGGTTTTAGGAACCAATTTGGTTATATCACCTTCTTTCACCTTAGTCATGGGAATACATGGTCCATCTAGGACGATATCCCATAGCTCACTGTCCTCAGTCATCAAGAAATCGTGCATTCTTCCTTTCCACCACCCATAGTACTTTCCATTAAACCTTGGTGGTCTAGTGGATGATTGTCCTTCCTCCAAGTTCACTGGAGCAGCCATCTTCCCAAAGAATCTCAAGGTGTGAACCAAATAGAGATCCATACTCTGATACTAATTGATGAATTAAGGTGCGCAGTGGTCTAGTGGATGATTGTCCTTCCTCCAAGTTCAGTGGAGCAGCCATCTTTCCAAAGAATCTCAAGGTATGAACCAAATAGAGATCCATACTCTGATACTAATTGATGAATTAAGGTGCGCCTAGCTTGATACTTTATCAGGTCCGTTGATATAGAATAAAAGAAATCTTGAAAGGTAAAGGATAATAGAATATAAATGCACACAGATTTTTACATGGAAAAACTCCTTGCTCAAGGGAGGAACAACCACAACCTGTCACTACAAGATTTAACACCCAAATCCACTAAGAGAAAAGTAAAGAAATACAACACACAACTTACTTCTCTACTTTCCCTTACACCACAAACAACTTATGCAGCTAGCACAAGTTTAGAGCAACACCTACCCAACTTCAATCTACCCTACACCACTTGAGTAGTTAGAATGAAACCACACATCCACATACCTTTAACTACAACTCTGTTCCTAAGGTATGTTTCCACACACAGAACATGCTGATGAAGAACTGATCACTTTCCTTTATATGTGAGAAGTGATAGTACAAGTTCGATGCTTATTACAACTCACTTGACATAAAACAACAAACCTTGTCTATCTGGTCCTTGGTCTGGATTTGCTGTTATCATGTATAGAAAGCCAAGAATAAGAAACTTTTCAACTAGAGAATATTTGTGATCTTTTGTTATGTGAAAAACTTGATTTCAGACCTTGGACTTCTGCCTTTTATGCTGCTATGAGTTTAGCCTATGGACCGCTAGTCCTTTAGTACAGCTCTGAAAGACTTTTCACCAACCACAACAGCTTTACAGGTTGTTATCCACCACTGGATATGACACACCAGCTGGACGTCATACCTGGTCCTTGATATAGTTTGTTAGTCATCAAAATAATGCACACATGCAGATACTTGAGTACTTAACATCATTGTATGCTATTTCGTTTCTTTTTTTCGAAGAAATGGCTTGTAATTAGGCACAGTGCTTTCTTTGCATAGCTGCTGATAGTATGAGTTTGGTTTTGGTTTTCCTTTTTATGTCATCTAGGATCATTTGATAGATGACAGGGTAAATAATGTTTGAAATAAAAAGAAAAGATTCTGAACAATGTGTTTTTGTTTTTTGAAAAACAGAGGTTGTCTTGTCTTTAACATTAACTCATTGTCTCTTAATACTCTCCTAGCCCATTTTCATTTTCTTGTGTGCTTGGGGCTTATTCTATCAATTGTTTGTAGCTAACAAACAGCCATTGTATAGTAATCTGGGATTTATGTTGGAGCTGATTGAGTTCTGCAACTTTGAAATTCGTGAGAAAATTGTCCTTCCTACATTTATTTAAGATCTTCATTACAATAGACATTGTTGCATAACAGATGCAATACCTCAACACTATTTCCTCTAAGGTATAGAGCATTGCCTTCTAGTATTGGTGCTTGTGAAATGCTCTATGGCCAACAAACTGCTCACACTTCTTAATAGCAAACTGCCCACATTGAAGCAAACACACGAAAGCTCATTCAACTTTTACACTTCTTAATGGTAAACTNTAGTTGTCTGTTCGTAGGAATTTATTTAATGACAAAAATTGTATTTTTTTTGCAGCCAAGTGATACTAGTGGCAGCAATCATAGCGACAATTGCTAAAGTTCCATGAATCCGTTATTTCTAATGTAGAAAAAACAAATTGCGGGGGTCTTAACTTCTGAAATTTGAAATCTAAATTTATTGACACTGATTTGAGGGGGTCAAAACCCATGCTAATCAATACCCTTTTATGGTAACAGAGGTTGGCAAGAAACTCCCGTAACTTAATTGTGGCAGAGCTAATTGCAGGGGTTGCTGCAACTGCCATAATAACAAATTACAAAGGTTATTGATCCACACAATATGTAATTTCACCCCCTTCAATTCGAGTGTTTATTTGTAGTGTATTATATTAGAAGTACTATTTATTGTAATTTTTAATATTCTTGGATGGTCGAAGCCAGAGCAGAAACATTTGCCACCAGAAGTTGAAATCCCTATTTAAGAATGACAAATAAATCCAGAACTTGGGAAGGAAACAAAATATATTAGGTGCTTTTAAGTCGGGTTAGCTTTTATGCAGTTTTAAAATGTTTAGGTAAAAGCAAAAAAATGCTTAAGACTGACTCTAAGCTGAAGAGAAAGATCAGCGAAAATGAATGTGTCTTGGAAGAAAAACTGAAGGAGGCTGAATTGATGTTAAATTTGACCTTGGAAAGAAACTTTGTGATTGAGATGGATCTGATGAAAGTGAAGAAAGATCTGAAGAAATCCATGAAGTGGACCTCTTCATCCAATCTTCTGGAAGAAATGTCGTGCAACTAGAATTCTGGAAAAAGAGGTTTGGGATATGTTGACTAAATCAATTCTTAGTACATTCATCAAAACAAGGGTGTTCCTGTTGCTCAAGATCCTCGCTCCTATTAAAAGGAGGGAAGTGTTAGAGACATCAGGTCCTGAGCCTAAACAAAGGACCAGATCTTTACCTCTCTGGACCAGGAAGTTTGTAATTAGGCCCCTGTCTGCCTACTGGGAGCTCAGACTAAAATGGGTTCCCAAAACAGAATCTTGACTTCATGTAGAAATGGTCAAAGGGAAGCAGTCAATGCTGATGCAAGAAAGGTGAATGCTTCAAGCGCATGACTGAAGGGACTTAAAAACTTTCCAACTTTGAAGATTTTTGTTTTGAAAAGATTCTTTTTTGTTGATTTTGTGTGGTGATCATGAGGATCTAGGTTATACTTATGTGAAAGCCTTTATGGGTATGCAATGCGCTTTAGGGGTCAAATGCAACCTACTTAAAGTTTCCCAAGCCATATTGATACAGATATTAGCATGTAGTAGAGCCTATTACCATAAGCAGATTGTCAGACATGTTTGAAAAATCTAATTGAAGCTACTCAAATAAGCAGGTGATGGAGAGGCAGATCATGAAGATTCAAGCTGGTTGTGGCTAAAAAGGTATATAATAGGTATCTGAAATACTACTCACAATCCATAAATATTAGCTTGATTCTTTCAGGGTGGTAGATCAACAATGGCATAATATGGAAAGAAAAAGGAGTTGGAAAAGAATCACCTAAGGACCAGGTTCACTACCAGGTATGTATTCTATTCATAATCTCTCATCTCATTAATGTGATGTCCTGGACATGTCTTGTTAATTCAGCTTTTCCCTGAATCGGCATCATCTCATTCCAGTGCCCAAAGAGTCGTAACCAATCCGGGACCTGAAGCTTCTCCTACCTTCCTTTTTAAAACCATTAACTTTCCATCCTTTTGTTCCACATTAGATCAAAAACCCACTTGAGCCTTTCCATTCTCTTTCTCCTTCGTCTTCCTTTTCTCTCAAATTCCAAGATCCAAAAATCTCTATTTCCACCATGTCGGGAAGTCCAGAACAATCTATGTCACAAAATAGTGTTGAGCCTGACACCAATACATCACCAAATATTAACACTCCTCCCTTGACTCCTGCTCATAAGTCGGCAACTATTTCAGCCCATCTTCCTCTCGCTCTTAAACCCTGCACCTTTTTTCTTACTGCAACTCCTCTAATCATGGCAACACCAATAGAGTCCGAAATCCTAAGTCATCCCCCCAGTAAAAACCCTATCGAACCCTCTCACAGCACCACCGAAGACCAAGGAAACACTTCTGCACTTGGTCACACTTGCTCCTCTCTGTCAGGAAAACACTTTGAAGAAGTGATTGCTGAAGAAAAAGGAACCGATTCCAACATTCTGGCTAAAGGACCAGAGTGGGTGGCTAAAAATCTTCTGGAATTGAGGGATCAGTACCAAAGTATTAGGGATGAACTAACCTCCCCTGATTTGACTTTGGCCCTTGGGAAGGCTGTTTATGACGTAACTCCAGCAAGTGAGATTTGACCTGTAAACATTACTGAGTTAGAGGAAAACGCTCAAGGGGATGATGGTGAGGAAGATATCCAACCACTGTCCTGGAGAATCACAAAACCTGTTGCTCACTCTGATCCAGTCTCTACTGGGGACCGGGTTAGACAAGACAAAGGAAAAGGAAAAACTGATGATGGGAAAAACAATGTAATGGTTCACAGTTACACCACTAGGGGTTTTGAAAAGAAATTGTTGGGTGGTGCTATGAGAGCCAGCAAAAAAAAACACATTTCGAAGAAAAGATTGAGAAAAACTACAGTTGTAGAACCAGATATACCTGAGGACCTAGATATCAACATTGGAGAAGATGGAGACATTGACTGGACCAACTCTGAGGAAGAGACAAGTGAGATGAGTGTTTTTTTAAAGGCTCAAAATAAGTTTGTTGCCAAGGGAAAAGGACGTGAATCTGTTTTTACTAGGGGACCAGATCCACTTGCAAAACGAAGAAGGACTGAAAGAACTCTTACCAAGGACCAACAAATGAAGCTGTTATAAGATCAAAAGGTGTTAAATGGTTGAGTATTTGAGCCTGCAGCTAAAGATAACCCAGGTATGAGGGAGCTAGTAGATGAAGTGGAAGTTCAGGGGTGGAGTCACTTGTTTGAATGGCATTTCCCTTATTTGCGTGAGAAGGAAGTGAAGGAATTCTACATCAATCTTGAAATACAATCTGATGGCAGTTTCAAGTCCAGGGTTAAGAATTCTTCATTCAGATTGGATGAGAGATTGGTGGGTGAAATATTGCAAGTCAAGACTGAGGGAATAGGAATTTTGATAGAAAAATCTCCTTTGAAGGAATTTTTGGTGGAAGCTAGAAAAATGAAAAGTCTCACCTCTGCTGCTATTTCCAAAAAACTTCTTAAGGTCAGTATCAGCTGTACTTTGAGTTCATCAACAAAGTACTCCTTCCTCAGTCTGAAAAGAGAACAGTCGCTGCTGTAATAACCCTAATTTTTTTAATGAAGGGTTAATTGGTAAATTTAACCATTAATATTTCTTATTAAAAGAATTTAAAAAAAAGGAGGGCCCAACCCCTTTTATTTAATTCTCACCCAGCAATCAGGCAAGGAAAAAAAAGAAGCGAACCAGTTCTTTTTCTCAAATCAGTCGCTGCAAAAAAAAGAAGAAAAGTTAAGGCAGATTTTCATCCTTTTCTTTTAGAAGAAAATACGTGGTTTATCAAGGTTATTTGGGGAAACTCATACGTAGAATCAATTTGATCATTCAACCACTGTATTGGGTGATAAAACACATGTATTTTCTTCTTGTTGTGTGCTCTTGTTAGTTGAAAACATATTTACCAGAATTTTCACCAATTAGGTTTACTAAAAAGATTAAGAATACTTTTAATATTAATTTATGGTCTAAGGTATTGGGTATTAGAGTTTAACCTAAACTAAAAGACTAGGGATATTGAGACTTGAGTTTAGCCAACATAATTGATATTCTATAATCAATATCTTTTTCATAGATTGAGGAAAGTAGGGTTGTTTTGGTGGGTGTTCTATGCATGCAATGTTGTGGAACTTGCCATTAATAAGGTAAGTGAGACTTTAAGCTTTAGTGCTTGCTTTTCAAACATGCTTTGAAAAATATATTTTTCTCTGTCTGGTGTATGTGTTGGAACAAGTATGTGCTTAATAGAGTTGATTTTTTTATTAGCCATATATATGCTATTTTTGAGAAGAATGTTAAGGACAAACATGCTTGACAGAGTTGATGTTTCTTTTATAAACCCTTGATATGCTATTTTGTGAAGAATATTGAATATTTTCATGAGTTATATGTGGTATGATGATAAATATGCTTCTTTATTATTGTGATGTGATTACTAGGGGTTAGTTGTCGTAATATTTTAGGGGCATACCCATGCTGCCATAATATGTTACGGGCTCTGTACAAGCTGTCATAATACATTTTAAGAGCATTATACATGCTGCCATAGACTTGTTGGGGTAATGGATTGATCTCCTTCGCTGCCATTTATGATAGATTTTGAGTGGAGATTGAATTAAGACATATTGTGACCCTTTTTGAACATTTATTTGAACTTACTGAGCTTATTGTGAAGTATATTCTTATATTGCAAAGGGCGAGACTTGTGGCTGACGAGTTCGTTTTGATGGATTTTATTATTGAGGTGAGCCTTTGCATTGTTCGTGGAGGCTACTACTTAAGCTCTATCTAGTATAGTTTATGTTTTTCTTCTTTTTAGGGATTGTATGCCCTTTATTTAAACTCATATCACCCTATTAGATTCTCCATGATCTTATTGTGGGATTTGGGCTAGAGATCTTTTGTTAAGTGACCTTTTCCTTTCATAAATTGATATATGGTTTTGGTTTGCTAGTTACTCTATTGTTATGAGTATTGATGAGTTTTGGAGTTACATATATATTCTAAGTGCTTGGATAGTTTAGATGTGTATGAATATTTGGTTCTCCTGACAAAGAGTGTGGGCACGTGCCAGTCACATCTAGGGGGTATTTTTGGATATGACAGCTACCATGGCTGACTTTTCCTTGATGGAGAAGCTGAGTACCATGGTCAAGATAATTCTACCAGTAATTATGATTGAGCACATGACCAAGGTATATAACATGGCTAAAGGGAAACATAGGCTTGCATATATTTGCTTAACTGGGTGTTTGAGCGTCACAGAATCGAATTAAGTAGGGGTATTATGGGGACAATGAAATAGTCATTCTCCTTTAATACTCTGCGTGAGTGTGAGATTGGTGAGCAAAAGGCTACTACCAAAAAATCTCCAATACCTGAACTAGTCGAACAAAATGAGGCCTTGAAAGCTCAAATAAAGGAACTGTCTGAGGAATTGGCCACCAAACATGTTGAGTTGGTTATGATGCAAGTTGAGATAGTCAAAAGACCTAGAAGAGAGGCTAGTGTTGCTGAGGTGAGGTGATAAAGCTAAGGGAAGTGAATGCCCAATTGACGAAGGAAGTTAAGTCCCTCACCCAGCAGCTTCAAGAGGCTCACATAGATCACAATATGAGCATAGTCAAACTGATTGCCTCTCTAGCTATAAAGTCCTCTCGTTCCTAGGTTCCCTCAACCCTGACTGTCCCCTCTTTGTTCCCTGCTGTTTGTACTCCAGTATTTCCCTTGTCTTTATTGAGCAAAGTTTTTTCTAAGACTTGTTCTTGCTTGGACACTCTTGGCCCTGTCCAGGGCATTTATATGTTTTTATGGAGGTGATTATGAATGACATACATCATGGCATGGTTCCGTTCTTTCTATGTATATCTAATCTGAACTCTGCTTCTTTTTTTGTGACATTGTTTTATTTATACTCTGCCCTGCATCTGATATTCTTGAATTATGATCTTATTTTGGTTTACTGTTTTCCTTTTGATGATGCCAAAAGGGGAAGATTTGATATGTATGGTGGTATGGTGGTATGATAGTATATATGGTGGTGTTATGGTATGATATATATGCATAGTCTCAGGGGGAACAAACTTCTTCTAATGCATAGTTTCAGGGGGAACTTGCATAAGTCTCAGGATACAGTTTGTCTCAGGGTATAGTTTGTCATCATCAAAAAGGGGAAAATTGTTAAGTACTCAAGTATATACATGTGTGCATTATTTTGATGACTAAGAAACTATATCAAGGACCAGGTAAGAAATTCAGCTGGTGTGTTATATCTAGTAGTAGATAACTCAAGATTGGTGAGCAAAAGGCTACTACCAAAAAATCTCCAATATCTGAACTAGTCAAACAAAATGAGGCCTTGAAAGCTCAAGTAAAGGAACTATCTGAGGAATTGGCCACCAAACATGCTGAGTTGGTTATGATGCAAGCTGAGATAGTCAAAAGACCTAGAGGAGAGGCTAGTGTTGCTGAGGTGAGGTGATAAAGCTAAGGGAAGTGAATGCCCAATTGACGAAGGAAGTTAAGTCCCTCACCCAGCAGCTTCAAGAGGCTCACATAGATCACAATATGAGCATAGTCAAACTGATTGCCTCTCTAGCTATAAAGTCCTCTCGTTCCTAGGTTCCCTCAACCCTGACTGTCCCCTCTTTGTTCCCTGCTGTTTGTACTCCAGTATTTCCCTTGTCTTTATTGAGCGAAGTTTTTTCTAAGACTTGTTCTTGCTTGGACACTCTTGGCCCTGTCCAGGGCATTTATATGTTTTTATGGAGGTGATTATGAATGACATACATCATGGCATGGTTCCGTTCTTTCTATGTATATCTAATCTGAACTCTGCTTCTTTTTTTGTGACATTGTTTTATTTATACTCTGCCCTGCATCTGATATTCTTGAATTATGATCTTATTTTGGTTTACTGTTTTCCTTTTGATGATGCCAAAAGGGGAAGATTTGATATGTATGGTGGTATGGTGGTATGATAGTATATATGGTGGTGTTATGGTATGATATATATGCATAGTCTCAGGGGGAACAAACTTCTTCTAATGCATAGTTTCAGGGGGAACTTGCATAAGTCTCAGGATACAGTTTGTCTCAGGGTATAGTTTGTCATCATCAAAAAGGGGAAAATTGTTAAGTACTCAAGTATATACATGTGTGCATTATTTTGATGACTAAGAAACTATATCAAGGACCAGGTAAGAAATTCAGCTGGTGTGTTATATCTAGTAGTAGATAACAGCCTGTAAAGCTGTTGTGGTTGGTGAAAAGTCTTTCAGAGCTGTACTAAAGGACCAGCGGTCCATAGGCTGAACCTATAGCACTATAAAAGGCAGAAGTCCAAGGTTTGAAATTAAGTTTTTCACATAACAAAAGATCAAAAATATTCTCTAGTTGAAAAGCTTCTTATTCTTGGCTTTCTATACACGATAAAAGCAAATTCAGACCAAGGACCAGATAGACTAGGTTTGTTGTTTTGTGTCGACTGAGTTGTAAGAAGCATCTAACTTGTACTATCACTCCTCAAATATAAAGGAAAGTGATCAGTTCTTCATCAGTGTGTTCTGTGTGTGGAAACATACCTTGGGGACAGAGTTGTAGTGTGAAGGTATGTGGATACGTGGTTTCTTTCTAACTACTCAAGTGGTGTAGGGTAGATTGAAGTTGGGTAGGTGTT
This sequence comes from Solanum virginianum, assembly GCA_000787875.1. NCBI lineage: Eukaryota > Viridiplantae > Streptophyta > Magnoliopsida > Solanales > Solanaceae > Solanum > Solanum virginianum. The sequence continues at coordinate 42,278 of DF366709.1, forward strand.
GCTCTTAACTTGTGCTAGATGCATAAGTTGTTTGTGGTGTAAGGGAAAGTAGAGAAGTAAGGAGTATGTTGTATTTCTTTACTTTCCTCCTAGTGGATTTGGGTATTAAATCCTGTATTGATAGGTCGTGGTTATTCCTCCCTTGAGCAAGAAGTTTTTCTACGTAAAAATCAGATACAGTTTGTCTCAGGGTATAGTTTGTCATCATCAAAAAGGGGAAAATTGTTAAGTACTCAAGTATATACATGTGTGCATTATTTTGATGACTAAGAAACTATATCAAGGACCAGGTAAGAAATTCAGCTGGTGTGTCATATCTAGTAGTAGATAACAGCCTGTAAAGCTGTTGTGGTTGGTGAAAAGTCTTTCAGAGCTGTACTAAAGGACCAGCGGTCCATAGGCTGAACCCATAGCGGCAGAAGTCCAAGGTTTGAAATCAAGTTTTTCACATAACAAAAGATAAAAGATATTCTCTAGTTGAAAAGCTTCTTATTCTTGGCTTTCTATAAACGATAACAACAAATCTATACCAAGGACCAAATAGACTAGGTTTGTTATTTTGTGTCGAGTGAGTTGTAATAGCATCTAACTTTTACTATCACTCCTCACATATAAAGGAAAGTGATCAGTTCTTCATCAATATGTGGAAACATACCTTGGGGACAAAGTTTTAGTCTGAAGGTATGTGGATATGTGGTTTCATTCTAACTACTCAAGTGGTGTAGGGTAGATTGAAGCTGGGTAGGTGTTGCTCTTAACTTGTGCTAGCTGCATAAGTTGTTTGTGTTGTAAGGGAAAGTAAAGAAGTAAGGTTTATGTTGTGTTTCTTTACTTTGCTCCTAGTGGATTTGGGTATTAAATCCTGTAGTGACAAGTCGTGGTTGTTCCTCCCTTGAGTAAGGAGTTTTTCTATGTAAACATCTGTGTGCATTTATATTCTGTTGTCCTTTACATTTCAAGATTTCTTTATTCTCTATCAACGGACCTGATAAAGTATCAGGCTTGGGACACCTTAATTCACCTTAATTCATCAAATGAAGAAACAGAAACAAATATTAGAAAAACAAGTAACTGTTCCAAGTAACTATAAACCTAACTGTTCCAAGTAACTATAAACCTAGCTGTCCCACTATAATCCTTTGTCAATGTCAAGAAAAAATCAAGTCCAGCTAATGTCACTACCATTCAAAGATGAAGGGCACTTATCGATGAAAACCAACTTTCACAAGCATATATCTATACCACTACATCTCAATGAAACAGATTCAATCATAATGAATCTTTTGAGAAAATGGATTCAAGAAAGGTTGAATAAAGGGAGGGAGATGAATACAAACATATTATCACAGCTAGTAAGCCATTTGTAAGCAAATTCATGTAATAGGAAGAGAACACAGTTTGTAGAGGAGAAAGGTAGAATATTTACCATTGTGTAACTATAAACCTAACTATTCCAAGTAACTATAAACCTAACTGTCCCACCAAAATCCTTTGTCAATGTCAAGAAAAAATCAAGTCCAGCTAATGTCACTACCATTCCAAGATGAAGGGCACTTATCGATGAAAACCAACTTTCACAAGCATATATCTATACCACTACATCTCAATGAAACAGATTCAATCATAATGAATCTTTTAAGAAAAGAAAACCAACTTTCACAAGCATATATCTATACCACTACATCTTAATGAAACTGATTCAATCATAATGAATCTTTTAAGAAAATGGATTCAAGAAAGGTTGAGTAAAGGGAGGGAGATGAATACAAACATATTATCACAGCTAGTAAGCCATTTGTAAGTAAATTCATGTAACAGGAAGAGAACACAGTTTGTAGAGGAGAAAGGTAGAATATTTACCATTGTGTAACTATAAACCTAACTGTTCCAAGTAACTATAAACCTAACTGTCCCACCAGAATCCTTTGTCAATGTCAAGAAAAAATCAAGTCCAGCTAATGTCACTACCATTCAAAGATGAAGGGCACTTATCGATGAAAACCAACTTTCACAAGCATATATCAATACCACTACATCTCAATGAAACAGATTCAATCATAATGAATCTTTTGAGAAAATGGATTCAAGAAAGGTTGAAGAAAGGGAGGGAGATGAATACAGACATATTATCACAGCTAGTAAGCTATTTGTAAGCAAATTCATGTAACAGGAAGAGAACACAGTTTGTAGAGGAGAAAGGTAGAATATTTAACATTGTGTAACTATAAACCTAACTGTTCCAAGTAACTATAAACCTAACTGTCCCACCAGAATCCTTTGTCAATGTCAAGAAAAAATCAAGTCCAGCTAATGTCACTACCATTCAAAGATGAAGGGCACTTATCGATGAAAACCAACTTTCACAAGCATATATCAATACCACTACATCTCAATGAAACAGATTCAATCATAATGAATCTTTTGAGAAAATGGATTCAAGAAAGGTTGAAGAAAGGGAGGGAGATGAATATAAACATATTATCACAGCTAGTAAGCCATTTGTAAGCAAATTCATGTAACAGGAAGAGAACACAGTTTGTAGAGGAGAAAGGTAGAATATTTACCATTGTGTAACTATAAACCTAACTGTTCCAAGTAACTATAAACCTAACTATCCCACCAGAATCCTTTGTCAATGTCAAGAAAAAATCAAGTCCAGCTAATGTCACTACCATTCAAAGATGAAGGGCACTTATCGATGAAAACGAACTTTCACAAGCATATATCTATACCACTACATCTCAATGAAACAGATTCAATCATAATGAATCTTTTGAGAAAATGGATTCAAGAAAGGTTGAACAAAGGGAGGGAGATGAATATAAATATATTATCACAGCTAGTAAGCCATTTGTAAGCAAATTCATGTAACAGGAAGAGAACACAGTTCGTAGAGGAGAAAGGTAGAATATTTACCATTGTGTAACTATAAACCTAACTGTTCCAAGTAACTATAAACCTAACTATCCCACCAGAATCCTTTGTCAATGTCAAGAAAAAATCAAGTCCAGCTACTGTCACTACCATTCGAAGATGAAGGGCACTTATCGATGAAAACCAACTTTCACAAGCATATATCTATACCACTACATCTCAATGAAACAGATTCAATCGTAATGAATCTTTTGAGAAAATGGATTCAAGAAAGGTTGAAGAAAGGGAGAAAGATGAACACTAACATATTATCACAGCTAGTAAGCCATTTGTAAGCAAATTCATGCAACAGGAAGAGAACACAGTTTGTAGAGGAGAAAGGTAGAATATTTACCATTGTTGGAGGAGAAGCATATAGCCCCACAAATTGTTCTGGTAATGTCCCTTCTTTCATTATCATATATGACATGAAAGCAGTCATCATTTGATTATAATTATTCACCATTTCTTTATATTTCATTTGGCTTTGGGCATGAGCATTCAACAATTTATTGTAGTTCTCTTGACATTTGGACGAACATGAAACACTTAAAGAATTCATACCACTAAATCGAGGTCTTGCTTGTTTAAAAACTCTGGTGGGGACAACTCCTAATCCCAAACACCTTACCCTTCCAAGGTGCTCTTTTCCTAGCACCTTGCCAACTGTATCTGTTAGAACCCGTATTTTTGAGCGTTGGAGCAGTTACGGAAATTTGGGACCTAAGTGTCAAGTTTAGAAAATTTGAAACCAAGGAGGCATTATTGGAAAGTTTGGGGTCAAAGAAGAATAGTTAAAAAAGAGGTGTAAGTGTATATATTTATTTATGTATATACACATGTACATATATGCAAGAATATCATTTGATTACTGGGTCCCCGAAGTAGCGTGGAAGCGTTGGTTTGTCGAGAAAACACTTTAAAATTCAGTATTGACGATTTGAAGTTCTTAAGGGGTTGACAAGGTATGTTGATTTTCTTTTGGTTTGAGTTAAATTTAAAGCTTGTATGGGTGTTGGTGAATGCTATATTGCAAGAAAATTATGAGGGGTTGCTTGTTTAAGTTAATTGTGAGTGTTGAAGGGGGAGTTCCAATTTGGGGATTATGGGTTTATGAGGTTGTTTTGTCTTAAAATCTTGTACTTGTATTTAATTGATATAAAAATAATTCTTGTGGGATGAAAGAAGTATTAGAAATTGTTTGTATATACTCTTAAGGTGTGGGTCGAACTTGGATGTCTATAGGTGATGAAATGTTACGTTTTGACGTTGTAAGGTTTTGTTTGATATTTAAATGATGTAAATGGGTTCTTGGAGTATGTAGGAGTGTTAGAATGTGATAAGTATGTATAAACTTGATATGCTGCCCTGTTTTTTAGTTTTGACAAGAAAATGAGGTTCGTTAGCAAATTAGCGAAGTTATGGACTTAGAAGGGCTTATTGTTGATTATTGGGTTGTTGTTGTTGTTGTTGTGGATGAATTGGGGCTGAGATGGATTCCCGGGGTAGTATAGTTTTAGGGGAGGTGCTGGCAAAATTTTTATAAATTTGGGGCAACTTAGGATTTAAGGCCCGTAAAGGATTATAACTAATCATGAACACTATTGAGATTTTTGTAGACGTTGGGCGTCCGAAAGAGAAATTTGGATTGGTTTGACGTTGGGGATAGTTTGACGAAGAACAAAAGGTATGTGCCTATTAGGTATTTGGGACATTGTGTTAAAACTGCTACCTACTCAATCAATAAGATACCACGCAAGGTGTTAGAAGGGAAGTCACCTCATGAAGTGCTCTATGGGGAAGAACCTAGTCTGCATCATTTGAGAGTATTTGGTTGCTTATGTTTTGCCTCAGTTTTGCCTATAGTTGATAAATTTGCCCCTTGAGTAA
>DF366708.1:179-19164 GCA_000787875.1 Solanum virginianum
TACATGAAAAAGTCCATAAGCTCATAACCACATACCTATCCAAAGGTTCCAACTAAAACTCCAAAGTCTTCAAAAGCACACTCAAGTTACATACCTCCTAAAAATGACACAATTAGACTCAAAGTTGGCCATGTAACAAAACACCAAAATGTGGGTTCTAACAATGGGATTCGCCTAGACTCAGCATTAAGGTTGCCCCACCTCATCTGGATTCGCCTAAACTCAGTTGAACTTTAGCCCCACATTGACAAGGCTAACACATGAGTGACTCTAATACCATCTTAATGACCTGACCCAACACTGTGATGTATTGTCCGCGCTAGGGCCTAACTGTTCACGGATTTGTCCCTTTAGGCTTACTGCAAAAGGTGTCTCACACTATATAGACTAATCCTTTACTTATATACTAGTGTCTCTCCTATGTTTTTCCAATGTGAGACAACTCATCTCAAGATGAATTGTTACACGAAAGTTGCAAGATAAAGGTTGGTCAAAGTTACCGTAATCTTCTTTAAGAAATCCTTCTTCAATTTAGGTAAAATGTATCAAGCCATATCTCTCAAACTATAAGGAGTTACAAGGTTCGTGACTATGAAATAGAATATCTACGAGTCTAGTTTACAATGCAAAAAGCTGCATGTCAAACCGACTTCAGAATAAAAAGTTATCACAGATTTACCATGACTGCCCGAGCAGGAAACTAGGTCATGGGCCAGGTCGGGTCAAGCCCAACTTTATGTCAGCTAATTTGACCTTTTTAAAGATAAAAATGTTCCATTTTCATCCCTAAATAGTATACTAATTTAGAAAATTCTTCACAAGCTCCCTAAGTTATTTAGGTAAGTTCTTCATGTTTTTACAATTAAAATTTGCCGGCATGCCTAGAAATGCATGCCTTATGCTTTGCAATTATTTTCCCTCTAATTTAGCTAAGTTTTTGTCTGTTTTTCGGCTGTAATAATATAGTGTTCTTGCTGGTTATTTTTGTTTTGTAGCTGATCTATATAGATAATAATTTTGGGTGTCCTTTATAGTCATTTTTACGAAATTTTGTGGACGTTTCCTCATGTAAATGTTATATGGCAAATCTGCCGATTAATGCTCAATTATGGATTGTTTATAGGTGGTTATAAGTTGCATACATATACTCATTGTGAAGCTTAGGACATAAGGAACAACTTTCATGGAGGAACTTTAGGCAATTGGGTGATCATTGGAGAGGTATGTGAAAGGTAAGCTCCATCCCTCCTTTAAGCACGAAATCCGGGAAGTTTCCCAAATCGTCAAATGTGATATCTTACTATTACGTTGCTAGAAATACCTTTTGTGAAAGGCATTGGGATTAAAGTTGAGTTATTCTCATGATGGTATTACATTAACATTCCATTTGTTTACTTAGACTGGATATTTAATATCTATTATCATTTGGTCAATTTTCCTCACAACCTATCATAATCAACATGTTATACTACTTCATATTATCATTTGGTCAATTTTCCTCACAACCTATCTATATGTTTGATGCGTTTCTCCTTTTGGTGTAGTTCCATTAAAATAAAGATAGATTACGAAGGGAATATAGTAGTCATAATCAGTCCTTTTTCCAAACTAAAATTATAATTGAAGCACCTAACAAGTAACACATCAATTTTCAGTAATCTTTACTATAATGCTCCTATTTAAATTACAAAGTCACTTAATTCTATTTAAATAATTTTTTTTACTAATTGACATGGGATCAAGTATAAGCGTTATGTAAAGCACATTTATGAACATTTCCAGACTTATGGCCTTATTCTACATATTGAGTTAAGTTGTCATACTTATTCAAAAGACATGTAAGGTCCCACGAGTCATGTGTATATGCTACGACAATGATTATAATGTTATGAGAATAAGGGTACCAATGAGCCAAGATTTACTAAATGACAACGATTATGATGCTATGAGAACAAGTGCACCAATAAGCCAAGATTGCCTAATTTTATGTTATGGCCTACTATGTGTATTCAATATTCATATCATACATGATACGTTATGCATGGACTTCGAGCTATAATTGGAGGTATGGGGCCTATTTGCCCAAATGATTATATATATGTATATGGTACAGATGGCCATAGGATGGCAAATATGATGCTGGTTCGCTAATGGAAAGGACCACTATTACTAGGTTTTGGTTGTATGTTATGTATTTGCATCTATATATATGTATTCACGACATGCGATTACTCGAGTATACCATGCATATTTGAACACTAGGAGCTATGTGTTGGACATAATGGTAATTTGAGTCTTACTTACTGGTGGTATTTCTAAAATCCCTTTTCACTACAATTATCTGTGATTTTATTCCCTGCCTTACATACCAGTACATTTTTATTCGTACTGACATCCCTTTGCCTGGGGACATTGTATTTTATTTCAGGCCTGTAGGTTCAGGTAGGGATTCTGATTTACCACTCCAGTAGGAGCCCAGTTCAGCTATGAGTTGGTAAGCTCCACCTCTTCCTAGAGCTTTCATAGGATGTTTACTTTTTATTGTATAGTCATGTATAGTCGGGGCCCTATCTTGGAAGTATTAGTGGTTCTCTTAGAGGCTATTGTAGACATGTTATTTTGGTTGGTTATTTTGTGCCTTTCAGTCTCCAGTTATAGGATTGACATATATATATATATATATATATATATATATATATAGTGTGTGTGTGTGTATGCATGTACTTCTGTTGTTGTAGCCTTATTGGCTAGCTAGTTCTTTATCATTTTGGGTTACCTATCTTGATTTAGATGATTTGTTGTTGACCAGGTCATGACCTAAATGGTCCAGGCTTAGTTTATCAAGTGTGATGTTGCTCAATTTTCTTTTGGCCCCTAGTTAGTTAACTATCATGTTCAGGTGCTTACTCGGCTAGTAACGACACCGACTGCCAATCGTGCCTCCCCTTTTTTTAGGGCGGGACAAACATGGTATCAGAGTAGGTTATGTCCCAGGGATTCCACAATGCCTTGTCTAGTAGAGTCTAGCTTATGGGTGTGTTGTGCACTATATTTATAATCAGGAGGCTATAAGGCATTTAATTTGGGATGGTTACATTTCTTTACTTTAATAAATCGTGCTACAAATCAAATTTATAAGAACATATCAAATCTAAATTGTGCTATGTTATTTTTGTTTAATGGGCTACCAACGCTCAAGAAATGGTATAATGTGAGATAGGTATGTATCCAAGAGAAGGTACCAATCATTCCTTGTCAGGTCAGATGGATATATTCCCCGTTGAGACACATAGAAAGTCTCCAGTGCCCATAGTACCAGATTCATCAGCACCTGTTGGGGCCCGAGGAGATCTAGTACCCCTAGCCCCACTAAAGACTGGGGAGCAGAGGATGAAAGAAGCTATTCGGCTACTAACTAGGATGGTTTCTATTCGTGAGATACAACTAGAGATGAGAGAAGATGCCACAAGGGATCAAATAGAAAGCTTAAAGGTATAAGAGTTTCTTCACTTAGCCCCTCCAGTATTTATAGGTCCCAGTCCCATTGAGGATCTCCAGTACTTTGTAGACCATATGTATAGAGAATTGAGAGTGATGTATGCCTCCATCACTAAGGCTATGTAGTTGGCGTCTTTTCAACTACGTGATGTCACCATCTGGTGGTACGAGGCATGGGAGAAATGTAGAGGGATTGATGCCACACCAGAAAAATAGGAAGATTTCTCTGAGACACCTATAGCCCATTACAATCCACAGGAGGTTCAAGAGACCCATCTGGACTAATTTATCAGTTTAGCCAGGGGGATATGAGCATAAGAGAGTGCAGCCTTAAGTTCAATACAGTGTCTAGTTACGCACCAGATATTTTCCATATCATGAGAGCCAAAGTTCATCGTTATGTGGATGGTTTGGCGGATAATTTGATCAGAGACTACAAGACAATCTCTTTACAGGATGGTGTAGATATTTCTCATATACAAGCTTTTGCTCAGACTAGAGAGGACCTTTCTCGTTAGATTTGGGATATCCTGCGAGACATAGAACAGAATAAGAGGGCTCATACAATGGGGTCTTATAAGGAGAAATGGGTTAATTGTAGGCCCCTATTTCATCAATATCTACCTATGTTAGTGGGTAGTTTCTCACCATAGATGCAGGGCCAGAGATTTGATCATTATATGTTGTCAGAACTGAGGCAAAATTTAGATCAACTTGATAGCCGTCGACAAGAGTATTCTGCACAAATGAGACAGCCTACTCCTACATGTGTACAATATGGTAAGCTTCATAGTGGGCAGTGTAGGAAGGGTTCAAGTGCATGTTACCATTATTGGAAGACAAAATATACATATTAGCAACTTACGCTTTAGTCAATCCCTATTGTGAATGAATTCTCGACAATATTCCTCGATAAGCTTCCAGAGATTCCCTCTAAAAGGGATATCAATTTTTCTATAAATTTTCTTCCTGATATGCAACCTATATCCATTCCTCCCTGTAGAATGGATCCGTAGAGCTGAAAGAATTGAAGGAACAACTAAAGGACTTGCCTAATAAAGGATTTATTAGGCTAAGTACATATCCATGGGGTGCTCCAGTGCTCTTTGTTTGAAAGAAAGATGTCTCTTTATGGATGTGTATTGATTATCGACAGCTAAATAAACTCACTATCAAGAATAAGTATCCTCTTCCGCAGATTGATGGCTTATTCAACCAGTTGCAGGGTGCCAAATATTTTTCAAATATTAACTTTAGATTCAGGTACCACCAGATACGAGTTAGGTATGCTAGTATTCTAAAGACAAGATTTAGGATAAGGTATGGACATTTTGTGTTCCTTGTCATGTTTTTTGGGCTTACAAATACCCCAACAACTTTTATGGACCTAATGAATCAAGTCTTTAAATTATTCTTGGATGAATTTGTGATCGTATTTATTGATGATATCTTGATATATTCAGAGACAGAAGCTGAGCAAGCAGACCACTTGGGAGCTATATTACGGACTCCCCGGGACAACAAGTTGTATGCTAAATTCTCTAAATCTGTGTTTTGGTTAAATTTTGTAACTTTTCTTAGCCATATTATTACAAGCAATGGTATCAAGGTTGATGGCCAGAAGATTAAAGTAGTAATGGCCTGGCCGAGACCATTGTGTCTGAAAAGCCCAAAAAAGTGCCCGAAAATATGCCTCAAAAATGCCATTAATCGTAATTTTCATATATCTCATAATCCATTCTTGATATTGAAAATTTGACTTCATATTCATGATCAGGGGAAAAATTGAGTGAGCAATGGGTATAACCACGATTTTAGAGAAACCATAGAAAAATTTCATTTTCAAAAAATTTCACTTTCTAGTGAGGGTACATGTTCTCTCCGCCACGCGCTTTGCATTGTGGTGTATTACATTTTATTGCCAATTTTTTTTATCTCACCCTAAGGCCTTAAGTTCTTGGGCCTAAGCCTTCCTATACGTAAAAACACCTCAACTTAGTTATTTTTCAACCTCATATCATTCAAGACATTCCCCAAAACGCTCTCTAACACTTAGCCAAATAGTTTACTCAAATTTAAGTGTCCCAAACTCATTCTAGATCTTAAGGAATTCACTCAAACTTCAAGTTCTCATTCCAGTCTTCATCAAAGGAGATCTAGTACCCCTAGCCCCACTAAAGACTGGGGAGCAGAGGATGAAAGAAGCTATTCGGCTACTAACTAGGATGGCCAAAGTTGAGGTATATGGGTTTCAACTATTGTGTCCTTTCATCCATTGTGCCCAATCTTCCATTTTATACAAATTATATATTTTCAAGTTGATTTACTTATAGGTATTCTTACTGTGAATTTTATTATAAACTATGTTGGGGTTTTCATGAAATGTGGACTGTTTAAGCATGTTTTGAGCTATGAATCTATGTTCTATGATTAGATTTAATGAAGGGTTTTAATGTATCTTGCATGAGGGGTTTACTAAGTGTTGGTGAGTTAATCTACAATAAGTTCTCTTACATGATTAGATTTAATGAAGGGTTTTAATCTATCTTACATGAGGGTGTTACCAAGTTTTGGTGGGTTCATTTACTTCAAGTTTTCTCACATGATTTCACTCTTGAATTGCATAATGTTAAACTACCATTACACACCCACCAAGTGTTCGATAAAATATCCAGTTAATGATTCTTGAGTTATTGTAGGTCTATTGCATGGCTTATGAGTTAAGTGACTTTATGATGATGAAAGAAATATATGAACATACTGATTTCTTGAAAAGTATCTATAGTATTGCAAGTTTACCACATCTTTTGAGGGGGTGCTATGCCTCAACCACCTTGTTGAAGGGTGCTAGGCCCATAGTACCACGTTAAGGGGTATATACCTTGACCACCTTGTCGGGGGTACGAGGCCTATACTACGATAATGAGGGGTATATACCTTGACCACCTTGTTGGAGAGTGCTAGGCCCATACTACCACATTGAGAGGTATATACCTTGACAACCTTGTAGGGGATGCTAGGTCCGTACTACTAACTGAGGGGCATATTCCTCAATCACCTTCCAATGGGGTACTAGGCCTTGGATTCCAAGTATTAGAAGCTTGGTCTATGATGATGGCCTCTTCCTACACATTTACTATGTTCTATACAAGTATGTTTTCCTTTTAGCATTGATCATGCATGCCATATTGTTATTGTACTTCCTATTTCCTATGTATATGCATTTTAACTATGTCGCTTAAATCTCTCATGGCATTACATCCTACATACTTAGTACATTCAAATATACTGACGCATACTCTATGCCTACATGACATTCCCATGTAGGAACCAGAGCTCCACTTGATCATACTCCTCCTCCACGTGGCTAGTACTATCTCTTGAAGTAAGTTTGGTGAGTCCTAAACTCCGAGGACAATAGCTATTGATCCTATGTTATGTAAAGACTCTTTTTCTTTGTTTAGATGCTTATGAATATGAGGGTGATCCGGAAAGTTGTCTGCACCCCAGACCAATCTATGTTAGAGATGTTGTTAGACAAGTTATGTATTTATGCATTGAGCTTTGACTCCCTTGATGATTTTTGCTATGAAAGACTTCTCTTAGTCCCTTTATCCTTATTTATATTCTCTTATTATTATTTACTTGCTTCCGCGACCAAGGTTGTGTAAATGATATGTTAAGCAGCTTATTTGGGGTCCCTTTAGCTTCCCATTCGCCATGTTATGTCTAGGCCCTAGGCTTGGGTCGTGACAGAATCCGACCAAGGTTTGTAGTTTTTTAGGCTTGGCAATATATTTTAAGAGGTTTATTGAGAGATTTTTCTCTATCTCTGAACCACTAACGAGATTGACGCGTAAAACAACAAAGTTTTTATGGACTGATCTATATGAGCAGAGTTTTTAAGAAATAAAGAAATGGTTTACCACCGCACCTATCTTGGCTCTTCCGTATTGAACCAAAGGTTACGTTGTCTATTAGGATGCCTTAAGAATTGGCCTAGGTTGTGCCCTTATGCAACATGGTAGAGTTATTGCATATGCTTCCAATCAGTTGCGAAAGCATGATCAAAACTATCCTACCCATGATATTGAGCTTGTTGTAGTTGTTTTTGCCCTAAAGATTTGGCAACATTATCTATCCAAAGTTCATGTTGATATTTTTACCGACCACCAGAGCTTCCAATATTTATTTAAGAAGAAGGAGTTGAACCATGACAAAGGAGGTGGGTAGAATTACTAAAAGACTATGATATTGACATTTTATACCATTTGTGTATAACTAATGTTATTGCTAATGCACTTAGCCGAATGTTATTCTACACCAGTTAGCTAGTTTTTCAATACAATTAATAGATGCGGAGGATGGAGGTGGAATTGTTCAAAATACAACAAAAATCATCCATTGGTACTAAATTAAGAAAAGCAACAATGTGAGGATCCTGACTGTATGACATTAAGGGAAAGTGTTCCACAACAACAACATACTCTGTTTAAGCTAACTTGAGATGGAGTCCTCTGGTACTACGGCCCCTTATATGTGCCAAACATTGGAGGGCTCCATGCCAAGATTCCTTTTGAGGCCTGTTATCCAAGATATTCGGCTCACCCTAGGGCAACAAAAACTAAAGTATTGAGACCTATGGTAGATTATTTAGCGGAATGGTATGAAAAGATATTGACAAGATGGTGGCCCAATGCCCCAGTTACTGATATGTTAAAATAGAACATCAGAGACTTGGAGGCCTAGCTAAGTATATGATTTTTTGTTATGAAAAATGGGAGATATAAATATTGACTTCATCACGGGGTTCACACTCCATATAGGTATGACTCTATTTGGGTAATCATTGATAGGTTGACAAAATTTTCTTATTTCTCGCTAGTAAGAATGACATATTGAGTGGAGGATTATGCTAAGTTTTACATTTAAGAGTCTAGTCAATACCTTGACAACCTTGTAGGGGATGCTCTTTTTTTAGAAAGGTTTGGACACTCAACAAAATATTAGCACCATTTTTCATCCTCTAATTGATGGACAAGCAGAGTGTACCATTAGATTGCCGAGGATATGTTACGTGCCTGTGTGCTAGACTTTAAAGAAAGCTGAGATGAACATCTATCTCTTCTTGAGTTTGCTAGACTTTAAGAAGTGTTCAAACGGCTTCTTATGAAGCACTATACGTGCGAAGGTGTAGGTTGCTGATTGGTTGGTTTGAGGTTGGATGGGCAAAGTTGCTAGGCGCTAATGTAGTTCAATAGGCAATGGACAAAGTGAAACTTAGTCGAGACTAATTGCAAATAACCCAAACTCAGTAGAAGTCTTATATAGATGTTCGACGAGGAGACTTAGAGTTTGATGTAGAAGATTGGGTCTTCTTAAAAGTATCACCTATGAAAGGAATAATGAGATTTGAATAGAAAGAAAATCACAATCCCAGGTATGTTGGACCGCATAAGATTATTCAAAAGATTGGCAAGGTTGTATATGAGCTTGATTTGCCGTCAAAATTGGGTGCAGTCCATCCGGTGTTTCATATATCAATGTTGTGGAAGTTCATTGGAGATCATTCAAATATTACTCATACTAAGGATATCCACATTGCTAAAGACTTGTCTTATTAGGAGGTAACAGTGGCTATTTAGATTGACAAATAAGAAAACTTTAAAATAAAGAAGTGGCCTCCATGAAAGTGTTGTGGCGGAACAATTATATTGAGGAAATAACTTGGGAAAGAAAAAAAAAGAAAAATGATTAAGAATCACCCCATACTACTTACAACTTAATGTGAGTCAGTTATCCTTTTTTTTCCAATAACCTAAATTTTAAAGGACTTGGAAGTGTAACTTTTATGTTTTGTCGCGAAATAGCTATACGAAGCTTAGTATTTGGAGTTTTTTTGAAGTTGGTTTATTGTTTAAAAGAGTAGTAGATATATCCTAAAATGTAACATTTTTGGGTAGATGGTAATGCAACCAATAAGCTTTACTGATACATTTGGGGACAAATATTTTTAAGGGGAGAGACTGTGAAACCCCATGTTTTTCATCTTCTATAATTAAATAGTGTCGCATGTCACATAAGGAATATGTGATTTTGGTAGGAAATAAGGATAATAAGGCTGCTGATAAGTGTTAATATCAAGGACTTAAAGTTTCAAGTGAAAGGAACCCCCTAAATATGCATTCGGATTAAAGAAGTGGCCTGAGTGACACCTCGCCCTTTTCGAAAGATTTAAATTAAATTTCACTTTCTGGATAGGACTAAGAGTGTGTAATTTACTAATAATAGATTTTTAAAAGGATATTATAATAGCACAAAGGTCATATGTTAAGTTTTAGAATCACGAAAGTTGCAAGATAAAGGTTGGTCAAAGTTACCATAAGCTTTTTTGTCAAATATATCAGACCATATCTCCTAAAATATAAGGAGTTACATGCTCCATTATCTATGAAATCGAATATCTATGAGTCTAGTTTGCAATGCACAAAATCATGTATCAAACTGACTTCAGAATAAAACGTTATAACAGATTTACCGTGACTGCTAGAGTAGGAAACTGGGTCATGGGCTGGGTCGGGTCAAGCCCAAATTTATGTCGGATAATTTGACATTTTTAAAGCTAAAAAAGTTCCATTTTCATCCCAAAACATTAGATCAACTGAAGAAAATTCTCTCACGAGTTCCTTAAGTGATTTAGGTAAGTTATTCGTGTTTTTACTATTAAAATTCGCCCTCGTGCCTAGGAATGCATGTTCTACGCTTTGCAATTGTTTTCCCTCTTATTTAGCTGAGATTTGGTCTATTTTTCTGCTGTAAAAAAATATTGTTCTTGCTGGTTATTGTTGATTTGCAGCTGGTCTGTTTAGATAATAATTTTGGGGCTCTTTTACGGTCATTTTTATGAAGTTTTATGGATGTTTCGGCATGTAAATGGTATATGAAAAATCTGCCAATTAATGCTTAATTATGGACTCTTTATAGGTGGTTATCTGTTGCATACATATAGTCATTGCGAAGCTTAGGATGTAAGAAACAACTTTTGTGAAGGAACATTGGGCAATTGGACGATCGTTGGAGAGGTATGTTAAATCTGAGCTCTGTCCCTCCTTTTAGCACGAAATCCAGGAAGTTACCCAAAATGTCAAATGTGATATCTTACTATTCCGTTGGTAGAAAGACCTTCTATGAAAGGCATTAGGATTGCAGCTAAGTCATTTTCATGATGGTATTAAGTTAACATTTCATTCATCTACTTAAACTGGACATTTAATATCTATATATCATTTGGTCGGTTTTCCTCACTACCTATCTATATGTTTGAGGGTTTTCTCCTCTTGGTGTAATTCCATTAAAATAAATATAGATTATGAAGGGAATGTAGTAGTCATAATCAGTCCTTTTTCAAAACTAATAATATAATTGAAGCACCTAACATGTAACACGTTGATTCTCAATAATCTCTAGCATAATGCTCCTATTTAAATTACTAAGGAATTTGATTTTGTTTAAATACTTTCTTTTACTAATTGACATGGGATCAAGTATATGCATTGTGTAAAGCACCTTTATGAACATTTTCAGAGTTATGGACTCATTCTCAATATTGAATTAAGTTGTCAAACTTATTCAAAAGACATGTAAGATCCCATGAATCTTGTGTATATGCTACGATAATGATTATAATGTTATGAGAATAAGTATACCAATGAGCCAAGATTCCCTTTGTTCCGGATGCCGTTGCCTCATTAGTGTAATGCGGACATCTTCCTGTCACCATTGTGCCTCATATGTTGCTTTTCTTCGCTCTTTATACTCAATTTGGGCACGTCGGTTTTCCTCATCACACCTCCTTTGGGCTTCTACACGAGCTGCCTCCTGCTCATATAGGCGTTGCGTTGCTTCCATCTAACCTTGAGTGACCACCAAGGCACACTCCTCCTCTTCCTCTGGTACCAATATGGCGTACTCTTCTTCATCTTCTGGTACCTCATGCTCGCCATCTTCGACCTAGGTGACACCTGCCACTTCCTCTACATCATCATCGTTGAAGGTCGGCTCAGACGTCGTTATGTTTCCATAACCATGAAACCTGCAGGATACGGATCCATCCATCCTGTTTCTTAGTGTTACTTCTGTGGGTCTCCTTACTTCTGTGCTTCTTCGCACTGGTTGGATTTGCCAGCTTTCATTTAGTAGCTGCTTCGTGGTATGTTGTCTCCCCGGGATTGCCCTAATCACATTAGATGCCAGGTAGTTGACCACTCCTCCTACCTGATACCTGAATGCCGCATGGCTAGTATTTGTTAGTCTACCAACCATTGCCCTTGTTATAAGGAGGATAGGCTCCCTCCCTGTCCAGCTATCATATCCCTTGGTTTGGACTACCAGTTTATACTCCTTATGTTCATGTAAGTATATCTCCCTACACCACTTATGACATATGCATGTTCTTTCCTGGAATCTCACCTGATTCAACTAACAACCTGTACATCCAGAGGAAAGACTTCATAAGGACCCATATATCCTTGCACTACTCCCTTAGATATCTAGTAATTCCTAAGACCGCAACCATTTATTATGCCCATCCACGAGACTTACGTATGGTCTATAAGCCCTTGGAACCAATAGATAACATATAAAGGAAGATAACATATAAAGGAAGATAACACAACAAGACATTGGTCAACTTAAGATTTCAACTACCTTGAACATACAAATTACTAGTTCATTCAGGATTTTTGTGAGACTATTCACTCAGGTTAAGATTCCACATATCATAATTAGTGCAGATTTATACACTTACTAGGATAAATTAAGGATCATCTTCCAGAGTCTACGAATCGTTGCTCAAATGGAAGAAAGAAAGAAAGATTTTATTGCTTTCTAAGGGGTACAAAGATTTTTATCAAATAAACACTCTCAGGTATTCTGATCTGTGTTTAAATAAAACACAACAATCCTATATATAGAAGGATAGAAGGGTATTCTAAGAATATTGCCGGGTGCTCATTGGGCCCCATCATTACAATAATTCGTTAGATTCCTTCTTATCTCCTGACTCAACATGGGTCCTAACATGTTTCCCACGTTCTAAAGCAAAAAGAAAAGATTCCCTTTAATAGGAAATCGACAAACGACTTTTGCTAGCACTTGCTTCACCAAGAATCATCTGGCCATGAATTATTACAAACAACAAAGTATGGTAGGGGGACTACCCTATTGACAGAATTAAAGATATATGACCCATTACACCATCCAAGTATTCTGGGCCGTACACGTATTTATTTAGATGGTCCCACCACGTGCTTCCACCTAATCTCCTCTGATTGCTCTCTCCAGCTGTTCGAGGACACGTTATATAGCTTGTTGCTTGCGTATGGCCTGAGGTAAGTGATCACCATACATATAGCTTCTGGTTGCCTTTCTTTGGAAATGGTACCTTCGGGTCGAAATGATCCGAACCAGTTTGTTCAGACTTCTCTGGTCTTCTTGTTGGGCTCTTTCTAGCATCCTTTGCGCCTCATCTTCCATCTGGATCCATGTTCCAAGTCCGATTGGTCTTGGACTTCGCATTTCTTCAATTTGGGCCATGTACTGGGCTGCAAGTGACATGCGTGTCATGTCACATTCTCCTCTACCAGCTAGGATCACCATGGCTTCTTCCTGTTGTGATTGTTCCTGCAAAACAAAATCCATTATTAGTCTGGACAACTCATCTGCCAGCTTGTTCTTCTTCCCATCAATATGCTCGATGTGAACATATACTCCAGAGCCGGTGATGAAGTCCATGAACCCAAGCCATCTCACCCTTGACGGCTTATTGGTAGCAGTTTTGTTGTAGAACCAAACTATTACCTCGCAATCAGTCCATAGGGTGATCTCCTTTTTGTCTAGGTAGTACATCTTCAGTCTCTACATGGTTTCCATGCAGGCATAGATCTTGGCATCAACTGGTGATTTGACTGTAGGGAACTTGCCACTTGCGTATGTACATACCTATTCTGTTGAAATAGGGTCTACCTTCTTTGTCTTCGATTTGCAAACTCTCCCATCCCTTAATGCATCCATCTACTTCAAGCATGATATGGGCGTCATTTGGTGGTACCGTCATATCTGGGAGGTTGTTGACTGCCTCTTTGATGCGGTTGACCAGTGCCCAGTCAGAAGGCTTGAATCTTTTATCGCCATGGGGTGAGGTTTTGGAATAGAGTGGTCCTAGGAGTTTCCCTATTTCCTTTATGTGGGGCCTGGCGTAATTCACTATTCCAAGCCAGGACTGCAACCCTTTCTTCGTCTGTAGGTCTTCTCCCTTAACTGCGCAAATCTTTTTGACTATGTTTGGTTGCAATCACATTTTTCTCCCATTAAAGACGACTCTAAGGAACTCATTCTCTTTATAGGCAATTTTCATTTTATTTTCGGAGAGTATGAGCCCTTCCTTCTCGTATAACTTTCGTAAATGCTCTAGGTGTTTGGCATGCTGCTCCTCAGTATCTGATAATACCAGTATATTATCAATGTATACTATCGTAAAATCCTCCATTCCTTTGAAGCAGTGATCTATCTTGCGTTGAAATGCTGCTGGTGTATTCTTCAGACCAAATGGCATTACTAGCCATTCATAAAGTCCTCCTCCAGGTACGAAGAACACCGTCCATGGTATGGACTCTTCCTCCATTGTGATTTGGTGAAAGCCAGACTTTCAGTCAAACTTTGAGTATAGCTTTGACCTGCCAATTCTTAGTTCAAGCTTTCAATCCCAGGCAAAGAATATTGGTCCTTATGGGTGTTGTCATCTATTGCCCTGTAGTCAAAGACCATTCTTTGTTTTCCTTTCACCTCTCTTCCAGTAGCTGGATTGATACTAGTTCTGGAATTTACCAATACTGATGTTGTTCTGTGCCAGCTTGAAGACTCCCTTATTACTCCCAGCTCTAGTAGTGCCTTTATATGTCTTTTGAAGTTCGCTTCCATCTGGGCCATGACATGTTTTAGTGGCTTATCTTGGATCGTGAATTCAGGATTTATGATATCTATTTTGCATTTAATCATTGGCTAAATGACAATAATTATGATGCTATGAGAATAAATGCACCAATGAGCCAAGATTGGCTAATTTTATGCTATGGCCTACTATGTGCATTCAATATTTATATCATAGATGGAACGTTATGCATGGACTTTGAGCTATAATCGGAGGTATGTGACCTATTTGCCCAAATGATTATATATATGTATATTGTACAGATGGCCACATGTTGGCAAATATGATGTCGATTCGCTACAAGGAAGGACCACCATTGCTAGCATTTGGTTGGGTATGTCATGCATTTGCATCTATACATACTTATTCACTACATGCGATTACTCGCGCATACAATGTATATTTGACCACTAGGAGTTAAGCTTTGGACATAAAGGTAATTTGAGTTTTGCTTACAAGTGGTATTTCTAAAATCCCTTTTACTACAGTTATCTATAAATTTACTTCTTGCCTTACATACAAGTACATGTTTATTCGTACTAACATCCTTTTGCCAGGGGACGTTGCATTTTATTTCGTGCGTGCAGGTTCAGGTAAGGATTTTGATTTACCCCTCCACTACAAGCCCAATTCAGCTGTGGGTTGGTAAGCTCCACCTCTTCCTGAAGCATTCAGAGGATGCTTACTTTTTGTTGTACAGTTGGGTATAGTCAGGGCCCTGTCCCGGCAATATTAGTGGTAATCTTAGAGGCTATTGTGGACATGTTATTTTGTTTGGTTATTTTGTGCCTTTCAGTCTCTAGTCATAGGATTGGTATGTATATATAGTGTGTGTTCCTGTTCCTCTATTAATGCAGCCTTGTCGGCTAGGTAGTACTTTATCATTTTGGGTTACCTATCTTGTTATACCTAATTCGTTGTTGACCAGGTCATGACCTAAACGTTCTAGAATTAGTTTTTCTGGCGTTATGCTGCCCAATTTTCTTTTAGCCCCTAGTTAGTTAACTACCATGTTTAGCGGCTTACTCAACCAGTAACGGTACCGATTTTTGTGTAGTTGTTAAATGTATCTTGTTCTTTACATGTAAACTATTAGTTGGGGATTTTTATGGGGAAGCACATGCTAAAGATTCATGAAAATTTTGTTGCAATATCTTGTTCTTATGAATTTACTTAGGGTTTTTCATAGGAATTTCTCATGTGAAATAGTTTTATAAATATCAGCATGAAATTTTCTTTTGGTAATTTTTACCTCCAAATTATCTTAACATTTACTTGGGGATCTTCATGGGGAATAATTTGCTAATTTTTTCAATGAAAATCCACAAGAAATTTGATTTTGTATGAAATTTTTACCAATTGATTCTTACAGTATTTTGATAGTTAATCGCAAATAAATCCGGAAATAACATATATGCAGATTTATTTCGCAACTAAATTACCTAGGAATTTTCTAAATCTACTGGTAATAGTTTACCTATGAAAGTTTTTCATCGAATTTGAAATGTCAAGAAATCCTGTAGGCAATCAAATTGCTTCAGATTTAATTGTTTTATCCCTATGAAAATCCTAGGTAATCAAGACTTTTCTTGTAGTGTTAAAGACTAGGGGTGAAAGAGGAGAGGCAACAAAAGTCATGTGAAAGAAAACATGTCAAGTTAAGCTAGTGGGGCATTTTTATTGTATGTTTTTATTTTTTCTCAAAACTGCCTTCAAAGATCAATTATGCTTTGATACAAATTGAAGGAGAGAGGAAAGAAAATAAACATGAAAAAAGAGAGATAATCAAAAGAAAGTGGAGCTAATTGATAAACGTTTATACCATATAAAGATACATGAAGTGGTCTATCAAAACTCTTATAACTTGAAAGTTGTCTTCTTATATTTGCATCTTGGATAAAGCTCCACTACGTACCTTCATTTGTGGGGAACTATTAGTGTGTTTGCTCCACTTTTGTATCGATGGGAGGCTTCATATTTCATTTATGTTGTAGGAATATGCGAAGACCACAAGATTTTTTATTATTTTCTTCATAATTGTGCTCTAGAAATATTTCCTAATTCCACCATGACAAAATAGAAAGGAGAACTAAATTTCAACCAAATTTGGCTCTTCCTTGTCCACTCCTGCGTTTTAAGCCCAAATTCCTAGTTCTGCTGGATTGAGTTAAGGACACTAAAGCATAAATGTACTATTATTACATTGGGCTCCTTCCAACACAAAATGCACGAGATTGAGTTGAATTTAGAAGACTCATTTGAGGGTTCATCAATAGAAAAATAAAGAAAATAAAGATTAGTAAAGAAAGAGATTCTAGTTACACTACACTTGACTAAACCAATGTGCGCAAACTACATTCTGGTAACTTCTAAAGGATGGAGATTAAGACTTAAGTTATATTAAGAGCCTAAACCAAAACACATATTCTTGAAGATGACGGTATCCAGACTACCTAATTATAAAGAAAATGGATTAAAATATATGTGACAACTTAGTATTCAAAGAGAGGTTGTTCATACACAAACAAACTTCACTTGTACATCTTAGAACCCTGGTACTTTGCTTATACTTTAAGTTAAAACAAAGTATACCAATAAGATAGGAGTTAACTAGATTTCATTAACATAATTTAGTAAATGTATAATATAATAGCAAATTATTTCTCAACCCTAGCATCATGTGAGGAAGAAGATGATAGGTTCAAGAATTGATATCCTTTGGTGCTGGGTTTTCAAAGTTGATTTCCATTGGTTGTGGGTCTCTTGGTGGTGGCTTGAGGATATTTGTCGGAGCATCAACACGTCTTGTTTCAATGACTGCTTCGTCATAAGGCAAAGCAGCTTATTCATGAGTATTAAATGTTCCTAACCAAACTTAATTTTTTGTTCTTGGGTCTCGAAGCTCTGACACCCACTTGCCCCACTTCCTCTGTCTAACTCCTTCATACTTTTTCACATTTTCTTGTGATAAGTTATTTTCTTTCTCATTGAAACTCTTCATTGAAATTGTCAGGCTGTTTTGATTCTTAATGATGATTTCTTTTCAGGTGCCTTTTTTTGAAGCTTTGAGTTTTCTCCTTTTGTCTTACCTTTCTCCTCATTTGATGGGTTCATGATATCACAACCCCACAAGCGAATTCCTATATGGTTGGGCAAGTTAGAGGAATCTCCTCTAACTTGAGCAGAAGATGTTTTAGTAGTATCATTCTTTGAGGGGTTTTTGATGACTATCTTGGATCTCATGACATCACAAAAAGATAAAACAATAAAATTGTTAGAATTGTGTCAACTTCATATATGATAAGAAATTATTTCATTATTTCTATATATAAAATATTCACTGAACATATAATTAATTCAAAGTGATGGAACTTCGATTCCATATAAGTTTCTAGCAAGAATCTAAATGGTTAACAGATCCAACAAACAAATTAAGAACAAAACCCCCTACTTCAAGAATCTCACATCCTATAATACTATGTGTCTATTTGTAAATCTCTACAGTAGTCATTTCAACTCTAAAAATAATATACTTCATCAAGCTTCTTCAAAAATATTTATTAATGTTTAATTTTGCATCAACTTCACAAATCACAAATACAAGCTTAGATAAAATTCTAGATTCACTTATATTCGGCTCTCCGTTAAAGTCCTATAGAGGAATCAATTTGTCAAAAAAGCCACGTGGAAAGCTGAGGAAGATATTAAAATCAAATATCCACATCTAGTCATGTCCAATGATGAGAATGTCTAAGGTAATATCCTCACCCTTGATTGCATTAAAGTTTCTATCCTAGAGTTGATGTTTGATTGTCTAGAGAGTTTGACTGATTTATTGATTGATGAAATGAATCTCGACTACTATTCGTGCATTAAGTCTATCTTCCTTTATTCTTCATTTTTGGTCTAAAAAGGGTTCCTAAACCCATTCTAAAGTCATTTACGCTAAATTTGAGTTGGAGTTCTTGAGAGAAGAAGAGACGAAGGGCTTGGATTCCAGAGGTCGAGGTCAATTTCTTGTAAAGATTAGTGTCGTCCTTCATTCCAGGTATGTAAAGCTAAACTAAAGCAAGGAATTGGTCTTCCATGTGCCCCATTGATGGTAATAGAAAGATTGTAAGTATATTGAGCCTCCATACATGTATCTTGAATTTTTTCATATAAATTATATATGTTCTATGTACTTTTATATGTTGCTGACCATCATAAACTTGATTTTACTATTTAAGTACTTTTATGAGTCAGTTTAGAAAACCCTAGATGTTATTTGCATAAAAAGATTTCAAGAATGAACTTAGGAGATGAGCCTAGAGCCTTGACAGTATGAATGTACATGTGACTATGATGATGTTGATGAAATTGACGTTCCTGGAGTCTTAAAGATCATGAAATTAGTCCTAAGATAGAGATTCTAAACCAAGAGTTGATGTTGATGTATTGAATTGAGTTAACTATGTCCAACAAGACTAGTTAGAAAAGTAATCTAGACTATTAAGATCT
>DF366704.1:9367-20275 GCA_000787875.1 Solanum virginianum
CTTGCCTCCAATAAGAAGAGTTGTGGGCCTCATCAAGGGTCTTTTCCATCAAGCCATCAACACACTTCACACAGAACCTACCTTGGTACCTAAGGGTACCATCTCCCCCTTGGGAGAAAACCTCCACCTAGCCCTCTATCACCAAGGCCTTCTATTGTACCAAGGAGGGATAAGATCTTGCTTTGCTATCACTTCATCAACCAAGGAAGACTTAGAACCATTAACAACAACAACAACTCCATTACCAACCTCTTCCAACCTAACCCCCAATCTACCCAACCGATGCACCTCCTTAGCCACCTCTTTTTCACCACCATCAACATGAGCTAGGCTAGCTATAGACACCCTAGCAAAGCATCTGCCACCACATTAGCCTTATCAAGATGATAATGCACACTCATATTATAGTCTTTAAGATGTTCTACCCACCTTCTTTGTCTCAAGTTGAGATCCTTTTGATCTAATACATATTAGAGGCTCTTATGATCGGTGAACACATCAACATGCAACCACACAAATAATGACGCCAAGTTTTCAAGGCAAACACCATAGCGGCCAATTCAAGATCATGAGTAGGATAATTATTTTCATACACTTTGAGTTGTCTAGAAGTATAGGCTATCACCTTACCATTTTGCATTAGAACACAACCCAAGTCAACTCTAGAAGCATCACAATATACAACAAACCCCTCTAGCCCATCCGGTAGTAATAATATAGGAGCGGACATAAGCTTATCCTTCAATGTTTGGAAGCTCCTTTCACACTCATCGGTCCACACAAACTTAGCCTTCCTTTGAGTCAATTTTGTCATAGGAGAAGCAATAGAAGAGAACTTATTCATAAACCTCTGATAGTAACCCGGTAAGCCCAAGAAGCTCCTAATATCCAACGGGGTCAATAGTCTACGCCAATTTCTAATCGCATCCATCTTTTTAGGATCCACCTTAATACCATCCCCTGACACCACATGTCCTAGGGAGGCAACCTCTCTCAATAATAATTCACACTTCTCATACTTAGCATATAACTTCTCTTCCCTCAATCTTTGCAACACAACCCTTAAATGAGCTCTATCCTTCTCCTCACCACAAGAATAGGTCAAAATATAATCAATGAATACCACAACAAATGAATCAACATAAGGTTTTTAAAGAACCTATTCATTAGATACATGAAGATAGTCGGTGCATTGGTTAACCCAAAGGACATCACCACAAATTCATAATGCCTAAACCTAGTCCGAAAGGCCGTCTTAGGAATGTTACACTCCCTCACCTTCACTTGATGATATCGAAACTGTAGCTTAATCTTAGAGAAGTGGCTAGCCCCTTGCAATTGGTCAAACAAATCATCAATTCTTGGAAGAGGATACCTATTCTTGATGGTGACCCTAATAAGTTGTCAGTAGTCAATACACATCTTAAGAGACCCATCTTTCTTATTCGCAAATAACACTGGTGCACCCCAAGGGTATTGGCTAGGCCTAAAAAACCCTTCTCCAATAAGTCCCTCAATTGTTCCTTCAACTCCTTTAACTTCGCCAGGGCTATACGGTAAAAAAGAATAGAAATGGGTTGAGTATCGAGGAGGAGGTCGATACCAAAATCTATTTCCCTTTTAGGAGGAACACCGGGAAGGTTATTTGGAAAGATATCAAGAAACTCATTTACAACCGAAATCGACCCTATGGGAGGACTTTGGACTCCACATCCCTAACCCTCATAAGATAATTAAGACACCCCTTAGAGATCAACTTACGGGCTTTAATGCAAGAGATGACCCTACCCTTGACCACCACATCATGACTCTCCCACTCAAGGATCTCAATATGGAACTTTTTGCCAACAAAGGAGGTAACAAAAGAAAGAGTGGCACCCAGATCAATCAATGCATACACATCAAAATCAAAGATTTTATACATACTGGTGATGACATCGGGCACCTCATCAACCTCTTGCCTTCCATGCAAAGCATAAAACCAATTGTGCCTTGGGGCACCATCTTATCAGCCATCTCTCCCCAAAGGAACTGCATTAGCACCTTGTGGATTGACCTCCTTACCTTTGTTGCGATTTTGAGGGCAATCCATTACCTTATGCCCAACTTCCCCATAGCCATAACAAGCATTGGTATCCCTCAAGCATGGGCTACCTTGACCCCTACCATATTTTGGACACCCACCATTAGGAACCATACCCCTAACACCTTAGGCCCTTAGAAAGTCATTAGCAACCCTCTTATTAGATGCATGAGAAGACCCTTGGCCTTGACGAAACTGGCTACCCCTTTGGAACTTACAATCAAAATGGGCCCTCTTGGCCTCATGATCCCTTCTCTTCCTCAATTTTTCCTCCTCCATTTGTTCGGTATAGGTCATCAAATAGGACAAGTTCATGTCACTAATCAACATAGCAGACTGGCATTCCTAACTCACCAAGTCGGACACACCCATCATAAACTTGTTCATTCTAGACCTTGAGTCAGCAACTAAGTGTGGAGCATACTTCGAGAGTTAGTTGAACTTGAGGGCATACTCCCTCACACTCATAGATACTTGTTTCAAGTTCATGAACTCCACCAATTTAGCTTCCCTAAGCTCAAGAGGGAAGAACCGATTAAGGAAAGACACCTTGAACTTCTCCCAAAGCACTACATAGTTAACTCCCTTCTCTTCCTTCGATTGATTATACCTTATTTGTGCCACCCCTTTTAGTTGGTAGGCTGCCAACTCCACCTTATCTTCCGACCTCACTCCCATGATAGCCAAAATCTTATAGACCTCATCAATGAACTCTTGAGGGTCCTCATCTACCTTAGACCCATAGAATTCTAGAGGATTCATTCTCATGAAGTCTCTCACCCGAGAAGTTAGTATAGGAGCATAAGGGGCTTGGGCCCCTTGATTGGCTTGATTAGCCACAACTTATACAAGCCAAGTGAGGGCATCCCAGAGCTCACCATGGGCAGGTTACTCATCGGGTGTGCGGGCTCATCTTCCTCTTATATTAGGTATGATCTAGCATAGCAAATAATAATTGATAGCCGCCTACTCATAGTTGTGGTGCACAACACAACCATGAAGACTTTAATTAACGCGGTGTATTAGACCCTGAGGATTTAACAACCTAGTGCTCTGATACCAAGTTTGTCATGATCCAAGCCTAGGACCTAGACGTGACACGACGCATGGGAAACCCGAAGGGACCCCAAGCAAGCCTCTTAACATATCATTACACATCCTTGGTCGCGCAAGCAAACAATCAACAACAAGAGAAAGTAAATAGGGATAATTAGGGCTAAGGAACAACTTTCATACGATATACATTAAGAAACAAGAGAGTCAAGGCTCATAGCGTATATACATATCATGTCTAACAACATCTCTACTACATAGGTAAGAGCAGGGGCCAAGACAAGCAACTGAGGTCACCCTCATAGTCAATACATACATAAAAGAAGGATAGTCTTAGAACATAGGATTAGATCATAAACATCATCCCCAAAATGGAGGACTCACCAACAAGCTTGAGAGATATCGTACTAGCCACATGGAGGAGGATGCCCAAGTAGGGCTCTAGTTCTTACATGGTGACATCATGTAGGCATAGAGTATGTATTAGTATGTTTGAATATACTAAGTATGTATGATGCAATGCAATAAGTGATAAGCACCATAAAAATACATAACATAGGTAATGAATGAGCATATAGAAATATGGCATGTATGAATGATTCTTGAAGTAAATTCATTCTTATATAGAACATAATACAAGTGTAAGGAGTGACCATTCTTAGTGCAATCCAAGGCCTAACACCTTCTTGGAGAGGCGCATGAGGTACAAACCCCTTCATGAGGTTGATGAGGTACAAAGCCCCCAACAAGGTTTTCAAGGTACAACCCCCCTTCCCCGACAAGGTTGCATGGGGCTACCATCTCCTGAGTGAGGCAATTGAGGTACAAACCTCTCAATAAGGTTACCCGGGCCTACAACCTCCCGAGTGAGGCTTGGTCATCCTCCAACACTATAGAGATAATGTATCATATACAAATATTCCTTTCATCATCATATAGCCATTCAACTCATAAGAAATGCATTGGACCTTCAATTCCTCAAGAAACTTAAGATAATATCATATATATACACATGCCTTTTATCATCATATATATACGTTCCTTTCATCATCATATATTCATTCAACTCATAAGACATGCATTGGACCTTCAATTCCTTAAGAAACTACAACTGGACATTTTATCAAAAAATTGGTGAGTGTGCGATGCTAGTGTAAAACCATGCAATTTAAGAGTAAAATCATTCTAGAAACTTCTGTGTAAGACCATCAATATATACTTGGTAACACCCTCAAGCAATATATATCAAAACCCTTCATCGAATCTCACATTAGATCTTAGATTAATTCATAGCTCAAAATAAGCTAAAATAGTCACAATTTCATAAACCTCAACATAGTGTGCAGTGAAATTTATAATAAGTAACATCCATGAGTAAATCATCTTAAAATCATGTAATTATTAGTAATAGGAATCTTGGGCATCATGGGTGAAAGGAACCCATGAAAGAAACTCACATACCTTAGCTTTGAAGAATAGCTTGATGAAGATTGGAGATGGAGACTTGAAACTTGAATGAGAACCTTAAGATCCGGATAAGTTTCGAGACTTGAATTTAGGAGTAAAATATTTGGCTAAGTGTTTGAATGAGTATTGGGGAATGTTTTGAATGATATAAGGGTGAAATATGGCTAAGTATAGGTATTTTCACATTCGGGAACACTTAGGCCCAAGACTCAAAAGTCTTAGATCGAGCAAGAAAACTGCTCACAATATGAACTAAGGCGCGCCCTTGGTGCGTCGCGACAGGGGCGCGAAAACCTCTCTGGAAATTGCATTTTGTGATTTCCAAATTTTAATATGGTTTCTCATAAATCAGGGTTAGACCCATTTTTCCACTCAATTTGATCCCTGATCAAGAATATGAAGTTGGATTTTTGATATCATGCACAAATTTTGAGATATATAGAAATTACTATTTTGGAAACTTTCGAGGCATCTTTTTGAGCACTTTTTGGGGTCATTTCAATGGTGCCAAGGATTATGCTAAGTTATATGTTTATGAGTTGGTTAGGTTACATGGGGTACCCTTGTCTATTATTTTGGATCGTGGTGCTCAATTCACTTCTTATTTTTGGAGATCTTTCCAAAAGGGTCTTGGTACTAAGGTTAAGCTTAGCATAGCTTTTCATCCTCAAATAGATGGTCAAGTCAAAAGGACAATCCAAACTCTTGAGAACATGCTTATGGCTTGTGTTTTGGAGTTCAAGGGTAGTTGGGATGAGCATCTTCCACTAATTAAATTTGCTTACAATAATAGCTACCACTCTAGTATTGGCATGACTCCCTTTGAAGCTTTATATGATAGGCATTATAGATCCCCGATTGGGTAGTTTGAAGTGGGGGAAATAGTTTTGCTAGGCCTGGATTTGGTTATGGAGACTTTGGAGAAGGTGAGGTTGATAAGGAAGAGATTCAAGATGGCTCAAAGTAGACAAAAATCTTATTCCAATTGAGGAGAAGAGACCTTGAGTTTAATATTGATGATTAGGTTTACTTGAAGGTCTCACCTATGAAGGGTGTGGTCAGATTTGGGAAGAAAGGGAAATTAAGCCCAACATTTGTGGGAACTTATAGAATTTTGAGGATAATTGGTAAGGTTGCCTACGAATTAGAGTTTCCTATGGATATGAATATGGTTCATCCGGTCTTCCATGTGTCTATATTGAGGGAATGTGTTGGTGACCCAAATGCTATAGTGTCCTTAGAAGTTGTGGGTATTGTGGAAGATAACTTGACCTATTTGGAAGCCTCGCCAAAATATTGGATAGGCAAGTGAAAGGTTGAGGAACAAGGGCGTGGCATTTGTCAAAGTCCTTTGGAGGAATTAACAAGTTGAAAGTGTCACATGGGAAGCCGAAGTGGACATGAAGAAATGATATCCATACCTCTTTCACTCAACTCAATCCGAAGTAATAAATTAAGTCCTATCCATGATTTTAAGTCTTAAGTTTCAGCACTCATATCATTTTTGCATATATACATGTTCATGTTAACAAGTGTTGATGATTTTTTATGTATATATATGAAACTTTTTGAGTATGATGTTTAAATGTATTTGTTGCATTCATGTTAGGCTGAAGGTTGCATAATTACTGCTCTTACGCATGTTTCTTTGATATTTGAGGATGAATGTTTCCAAGGGGGACATATTGTAATACCCCTTATATGCTTCGGAATGCCATAAAACTGTACTTCTCAAATATCTCAAAATTCGTGCATGATTTCAAAAATCTGACTTCATATTCTCATTCAAGGGGCAAAATTGAGTAGGAAAAAGGTAGCCTTCAAATTTTAGAAGACCCGTAGCAAAAAATAATTTTCACAATGGGAACGATTTCTAATGGCCCTACGCGCCCAGGTCCCAACGCACAGAGTAATTGGGCATGCGCGCCTGCTCAAATTTTCCCTAATTTTCTTGTTTCATCCAAGGGAATTTGGGTGAATACCGCTATACTTAGCCATTTCTCACCTTCAAACTCTCAAGAAACATTCTTAAAATCCTCCC
Organism: Solanum virginianum; assembly: GCA_000787875.1. NCBI lineage: Eukaryota > Viridiplantae > Streptophyta > Magnoliopsida > Solanales > Solanaceae > Solanum > Solanum virginianum. The sequence goes on from DF366704.1 coordinate 16,012, forward strand.
AATACACTATCAAACCCTCCATTCAATCTTAACAATCTCAAGGACAAGCTTTGAATTCCAAGAACCCAAGTCAAGTCTCAAGCTTTCCTCAACTTTTTCTTCAAGAATTCCAAGTTTAGAGGTGTGGGTCTTCATCCATGAGTCCTTTCACCAATGGAGCCCAACCTTCTCATTTTATGAAAATTGCATGATTTCAAGTTGTATTTTTCATGGGTATTCCCTATTATGCATCACGAACATGCGTTATGATTTATTTTAACAAATATTGAGTTATTATGTATGAATTGTTATTGAAAGCTTATTCCATGAGTTGATTTGAAGTTATTAAAGCTATGCATGATATGTACTATGGAAACTATGCCATATTATGAATTCGATGAATTTTCATGACACCCAAAAGTAAGGATTTTACTACTATGTTGGTGGGTTGATTGGTATGTATTTCAAAGGAATTAATTTTTACTCCTCTCACGTTTTACATTCTTGAATTGCATGACTTCAAGCTTATTTGTACATTACCCACCATATTTTGACTAAAGTATTTGACAAGGGCTTATGTTGATGAAAGTTTTATTGTGAGACATGAGGATTGCAAACATTGTATATGTTGAAGGACTATTATGCATGCTATGAGCTCGTAAGAATGTTACAAGTATATGACTAATATGAATCCCCTTCTTGATATTTTGATGTGATGGTTTGATAAGCTATTCTTGTATTACCTATCGAAAAGGTCATACTGTAAGGTAGAATAGTTCACACTACCTACCAAAAAGATTGTATCGTAAGGCAAGGACATCTCTCCTACAAAAACGATTGTATCATAAGGTAAGGACATCTCCCTTACCGAAAAGATTATATCATAAGGTAAGGGCACCTCCCAATTCCTACTGAAAAGATGGTATCGTAAGATAAGGGACACCTTCTATTACCTACCAAAAAGGCTATCGTGTAAGGTAGGGGTATCGATAACACTATCCAAAAAGGTTATATCGTAAGGTGAGTGGGTGGCTATTTGGCCATTCTCGTGCATGTTTGTGTAAGGCATTGAACATATATTTCATATTGAGTTTATACCTATTGGTTATGATCATGCGTCTTGATTATTATTATATCTTATCTTCTTTGTTGCATTGCACCCTGCTTACTTAGTACATTCCATGTATTAATGCATACTCTATGCCTACATGATATTACCATGTAGAGACTAGAGCTCTTATTGATCATCCTGCTCCACGTGGCTAGTTGATTTGCTTGAAGAAGCCTTTGGTGAGTCCTCAACTTTATGGACAATATCTACTTTCCATTCATGCTTGTTAAGACTTATTTAATATTTTTGGATACCTATCATTTGAGGGTGAGCCGGGAAGTGTCTTGGATCCTACTCCATTTTATGTAGAGGTTTCATTGGATATTATGGTTGTTTATGCTTTGAACTTGACTCTTTATGTGCTATTATCATTATAAAAGACTTCCCTTAGTCCCGCTTTCCTTTTATTAATGTCACTTGTTGTTGTTTACTTTGCTTCCGCGACCAAGGATGTGTGGATGACATGCTAAAAGGCTTGTTTGGGGTTCCTTTGGGTTTTCATTTTCCATGTCATTTTCAGGGCCTAGGCTTGGGTCGTGACATACTCTCATCTAATTTGGTGCTCTATAATCCTTCAAAAAATCAATACTCATAAAACAATCAGTCCAATCAATGAGTCTCATAAGGACTCTTATCAATCCATCACAATCAAGCCATTCAGCCTATCAACCATCCAATCAATTTTCAATAACATCTATCAAGAGGGATTTAGACAATCGTGAAGAAGACTATCAATTTTAGACTAATGATTTTAGTTTAATTATGAAGACTCTAAAAACCATCAAGTTCTATCAACCCCATCATCATGCTCAATCCCAATCATACTGTCAAGGCTCTAGACTTAGTCCTTAAGTTTATTCATACAATTCTTTATGAAATAATATCTTGGGTTTATGAAATAACTTGTGTAGAAATACTTGTTTAGTAATTTAAGTTCATGATGATCATCAAGTATATAAAAATACATAGAATATATCATTAATAAGAAAACCTTCAAAGAAACATGCACGGAGACTTAATACTTTTGTAATTTCTATTGTCATCAATGGGGGCACATGGAAGAATAATTTCATGTTTTAATTTAGCCTTACATACCTGGGATGAAGTCAGACAATCAATTCCCAAAAGGTAATGCTCTAATCACTTTAATCCCTAGCTCTCTTCTCTTTTTCTTAGCCCTAGCTTCTTAGTTAGAACATATAAAGGACTTAGGAATGGGTTTAAGAACCCTTTTGAGGCCAAACAATACCTATATTAGTCATGGTTTAAGTTTGGGAGGGATAGGAAAAAGTCTAGAATGCCTCTCGAAAAACTAAAAATTTTGAACCACGGTCAATCAAGTCCATGTCGCGGATCTGGTCCCTCCAAGTACATTCCTTTTTTAAAAAAAATTCAAACTGAATTTCTAACCCCATAGAAAATATTAGAACCAAACTTAAGTGCAAATTCGCAACAAGTCCGGGATGCGGAGGTGTCGTGCACCTAGCTTGACATTGAACCTTTGACCCAAAAAATTATCTTTTGCTCTGATTTGCCAAAAATTCCATCAAGACCATTTCTCCACTCAATTTTTTATGCTGATCGCGACTCGGCCTCAGATTTATCTAAAAGTTTCACAAAATTTGTTACACGGGTAAGCTCTCTTTTAGGGGTAATTTTGTAATTTACTGGGTGTAATAACTTCGATGAGGATCTTATCTCTATTAGCTGATTAGTGAGTCCTCCCTTGCATTTGAAGGATACCACTTATGTCTCTCTTGCTTTAACATTAGAAATTTTTTTATAATTTAAGGTAGTCAAGTACCTGTCATTTACAGCATCTAGATGCTTAGAGATAGAGGTGTCATAGACAATGATGGATTAGAGTTGATGTTTTCATTCTTAAGATTTGTACCTTTCAAACTATTTTCAGAATATTGAATAAATTTGGAATGTCAATTTTAATCCATTATTTTACTGAGTCTTTAATTATTTAGCCCACTAGAACGTTCCTTTGTACATAACCTAAGTTTTTCGCAGTTGATTGAATTGGTGATTGAGCCAAGTGATTCGCTTGATGACCAATAATGATTTATAAGTATCGTCTATGACAAGAGTACCCTCCTGGGCATGACACTCCAACACATCATTAGATTGGGTGTCACATTTCGACACATAACTTGTTTGAGTATAAGTACCTTGGGAGGAATATTGTAGAATTTGCATTGAGGTTGATAATTATGAAATTGACATATCAAGCATGAATTATGCATTTATTATTTCTTTTCAGTATAAGTATGATTTACTGTGTTATAGGTTCTTGATATATATTTCATTCATTGGAATAGCCATGTGATTCTAGCAGTATGTCATTGTTATGTGCATTAATACTGCACTTGCTCTTTTTTTGTCGAGTACAGGGCATCTTTATGCAGCTATTGAAATATCTCAGCTAGGAGACTAGTGATATACTAAATTCAAGGGTATGCTAACTTGTCCCATGGATTTGTTTTAATTTCTTTGTCCACTTGTTCGGATTCAGACACTTAGTTACTATTTATATTTTCTGGGGTTGCATCCCCTTATGCTAGGCTTGTAGTTAGAGTTTTGGTACAATGACTTTCAGTGTTGGATAGTGTGTTATATTATGTTTCTGCTTGAGTTTTATTTTGGTGTTAAACTTGCTTTCATACTTAAATTTCTTGTTCATTCTTAGTTTAGTTAGATTGGATTAGCATTGGTTCTCCCGCTGGAGGGTTAGTGTGGTTGCCTCTCATGGCCATTTCAGGGCATGACACTATACCATTAAATTTTTAATTATTTTTCCTGAAGATATTACACAATTCTCGTTAAAGAATATCTTTAAAAAACCTTTACAAAGAGTAATAATAAAGAACAACTAAAAAAGTAATTGATAAAGTTTATAGGACGACTCAAATTTAAAATTGTAAATGATTTGATATAAGTCAATATTAGAGAAATGAAATAAAATTCTAAAGCTAGTTACAAGAAATTGTAACATCCTTTTCTCCACTGATTTTTTATTTTTTTTTCTTCATTTTCTCTTACAACCACGTTGTCTTCACCTGTTATGATACTTGTGTTAGAACCCGTACTTTGGTACGTTGGGCCAATTGCGAGGTTTGGAATCAAGAGTACAGTAGTTGGAAAATTCAGAATCTACGAGTTAATTTG